>PVHY01006348.1:0-75313 GCA_004024945.1 Uropsilus gracilis | reverse complement strand
CTGTCTCAGGTGGTGCGGGTGGGCTACCTGCTTCTCTCAGCAGGGTCGGAGTCCCCTTTGCAGCTGCCTCTTTTGTCCGCGAGAGCCTCAGTCCGCTCTCAGGACTTTGGGATGGGCGCCGTTAACTCCAGGTGGGTTCCTTCCCCACCCCCGTTATCAACTCCTGATTTAGGCCTTTCAGTACAACATCCAGTGTTTTCAGGGAGAAACATACTGAATTCAATCAGTCTCCAAAGGGTGCATTAAATATCTTTCTGTGACTTATCTGTACCTTGATGATCATAGATGAAATCTCTCTATGTTTTAAACTTCATGGTGTAGAAAAGGATAAGTCCATATTCCCAAAGAACTTAAGTCATGATTTCTTCCACTTGTAATTAACCCTTTTATCATTCAAATTCTTGCTGATATAGGCCTCTCAGGCGAACAGGCAGTGTTTTCCACGAGAAAACTCCTGAATTCAATCAGACTCCAAATGGTGCAATATATATATATATATATATTTCTGTGACTTCTCTGTACTGCATGATCATAGATGAATCTATGTTTTACATTTCATGGGTTAGAAAAGGTTTTAAGTCCATATCACCCACAGATATTAGTCATGATATCTCGCACTTGTCATTAAACTTTTTTTTATTCAAATTTCAGCTGATTTAGGCTTTTCAGGCCTACTGGAAGTGTTTTCAGAGAGAAACCTCCTGAATTCCATCACAGTCCAAAGTGTGCAGCATGTATCTTTATGGAACTTTCCTGAATATTGATGTATATAGGTGAAATCTCTCTATGTTATACACTTCATGGGGTAGAAAAGGATATAAGTCCAGATCACCCACATATCTTAAGTAATGATTTCTCCACTTGTTATTAATCCTTTAATCATTCAAATTCCAGGTGATTTAGGCCTTCAGGCCAACAACAGTGTTATCAGCACGAAGCCCCTTAATTCAATCAGACTCCAAATGGTGCAGTATATGTCTTTCTGTGACTTCTCTGTACTTTGATGGTCATAGATGAAAATTCTCTACGTTTCACCCTTCATGGAGTAGAAAATAACATAATTTCATAAAACCCACAGATCTTAAGTCATGATTTCTCCCACTTGTTATTAACCCTTTTCAGTCAATTTCCTGCTGATTTAATCCTTTCTGCCCAACAGGCAGTGTTTAGACCAATAAACCTGAATTCAATCAGACTCGAAAGGGTGCAATATATATCTTACTGTGACTTCTCTTTCCTTTGATGATCATAGATGAAATCTCTGTACTTTTTACACTTCATGGAGTAGAATATGATATAAGTCATTATCACCCATAGATCTTAGCTCATAATTTCTCCGACTTGTCATTAACCCTTTTTTCTTTCAAATCCTGCTGATATCGGCCTTTCAGGCGAACAGGCAGTGTTTTAAGTTAGAAACCTCCTGAATTCAATCAGACTCCAATGGGTGCAGTGCATATCTTTCTGTGAATTCTCTGTAGTTTGATGATCATACATGAAAACTCTATGTTTTACACTTCATGGAGTAGAAAATGATATAAGTCCATATCAACCACAGATATTAAGTCATGATTTCTCCTACTTGTTATTAACAATTTTTTCATTCAAATTCCTGCTGATTTAGGGCTTTCAGTCCAACAGGTATTGTTTTCAGCAAGAATACTCCTGAATTATTCAGACTCCAAAGGATGCTGTATATAACTTTCGGTGATGTCTTTCTACTTTGATGATCATACATGAAATCTCTCTATGTTTAACATTCATGAGTAGAAAAGAATATAAGTCGAGATCACCCACAGATATTAAGTCATGATTTCTCCTACTTGTTATTAACATGCTTTTAATTCAAATTTCTACTGATTTAGGCCTTTCAGGGAAACAGGCAATGTTTTCAACAAGAAACCTCCTGAATTCAATCAGACACCAAAGGGTGTATATATATCTTTCTGTGGTTCTCAGCACTTTGGTGAATATGGATGAAATGTATATTTTAACTTTATGGTGTAGCAAATGATGTAAGTCCACATCACCCACAGATCTTAAGTCATGATTTCTCCTTTTTGTTATTAACCGTTTTTTCATTAGAATTCCTGCTCCTATATGCCTTTCTGGCCTTAAGGAAGTGTTTTCAGGGAGATATATCCAGTATTCAATCAGAATCCTACGATTGCATTATATATCTTTCTGTGACTTTTCTGTACTTAGATGATCATAGATGAAATATATGTTTTACACTTCATGGGGTACAAAAAGAAATAAGTCCATATTACCCACAGATCTTAAGTCATGACTTCTCCATTTGTTATTACCCCATTTTCATTCAAATTCCAGCTGATTTAGGCCTTTCAGGCCAACAGGCAGTGTTTTCAGCAAGAAACCTTCTGAATTCAATCATGTTCCAAATGGTGCAGTATATATCTATATGGAACTTCCCTATACATTGAAGTTTATAGAAAATCTCCCTATGTCTTATGCTTCATGGAGTAGAAAAGTATATAAGTTTATATCACAGACAGATCTTAATTCATGATTTCTGGCACATGTTATTAACCCTATTTCATTCAAATTCCTGCTGAATTAGGCTTTTCAGTCCAACTAAAGTGTGTTCAGGGAGAAACTTCCTGAATTCAATTAGACTCCAAAGGGTGCAGTATATATTTTTCTCTGACTCTCTGTATTTGATGATCATAGATGAAATCTCTCTATATTTTACACTTCATGGCATATAAAATGATACAAGTCCATTACACTCAAAGATCTTAAGTCATGATTTCTCCACCTTGTTATTTACCCTTTTTTCATTCATATTCCTGCTGATTTATGCCTTTCAGGCCAAAAGGCAATGTTTTCAGGGAGAAACCTCTTTAATTAAATCAGACTAAAAAGGGTACAGTATATATCTGTCTGTGACTTCTCTGTAGTTTGATGATCAAAGATGAAATCTCTCTTTATTTTACACTTCATGGAGTAGAAAAGGATATAAGTCCATACCCCCCATAGATCTTAGGTCATGAGTTCTCCCATTTGTTATTAACCCTTTTTTCATTCAAATTCCTGCTGATTTAGGCAGTTCAGGGCACCTGGTAGTGTTTTCACGAAGAAACATCCTGAATTCAATTACACTCAAAAGGGTGCAGTATGTATCTTCATTCTCTTCATTTTGATGATCACACATGAAATCTTTCATGTTTTACACTACATGTGGTAGAAAAGCCCATATCACCCATAGATCTTAAGTCATGATTTCTCCCTCTTGTTATTAAAACTTTTTTCATTCAATTTCCTGCTGATTTTGGCCTTTCAGGCACACAGGCACTGTTTTCAGCAAGAAACCTTCTGAATTCAATCAGTGTCCAAAGGGTGAACTATATGTCTTTCTGTGACTTCTCTACTCTTTGGTGATAATAGATGAAATCTATGTTTTACAATTCATGGTGTAGAAAAGGATATTAGTCCATATCACGCACAGATCTTAAGTCATGATTTCTCCCACTTTTTAATTATCCCTCTTTTCATTCAAATTCTTGCCTATTTAGGCCTTAAAGGCCAACAGACAGTGTTTTCAGCCAGAAACCTTCTGAATTCAATCACAAACTAGAGGATGCAGTCTATCTTTGTGGAACTTCCCTGTATGATGAATTTTGTAGATGAAATCTCTCTATGTTTTACACTTCATGAGGAGAAAATATAAGTCCATGTCACCCACAGATCTTAAGTCATGATTTCTCCCTCCCACTTGTAATTAACTTTTTTTTCATTCAAATTCCTGCTGTTTTAGGCCTCTCAGTCCAACAGCAGTGTTTTCAGGGAGAACCTCCTGAATTAAATCAGTCTCCAAATGTCCAGTATATATATTTCTTTGACTTACTATACTTTGATGATCAGAGATGAAATCTCTATATTTTACACTTCATGGGGTACAAAAGGATATAAGTCCATATCACCCACAGATCTGAAGTCATGATTTCACCCACTTGTTATTAACCTTTTTTTTATTCAAATTCCTGCTAAATTAGGCCTTTCATTCCAAAAGGCAGTATTTAGAGTGAGAAACCTCCTGAAACCAATTAGGCAAAAAGGGTTCAGTATATATCATTCAGAACTTCTCTTTACTTTGATGATCATAGATGATATCTCTCTATGTTTTACACTACATGTGGTAGAAAAGGATATATGTTCATATCAACCACAGATCTTAAGTCATGACTTCTCCCAATTTTTATTACCCTTTTTTTCTTTCAAATTCCTGCTGATTTAGGATTTTAAGGCCAACTGGCAGTCTTATCTGTGAGAAACCTCCTTAATTCAAACATACTCCAAAATGTAAAGTATAAATCTTTCTGTGACTTCTCTGTACTTTGATGATCATAGGTGAAATCTCTCTATGTTTTACACTTCTGGAGTAGAGAATAATATAATTCCATATCACCCACATATCATAATCATGATTTCTCCCCTTTGTTATTAGCCCTTTTTTCATTCAAATTCCCACTAATTAAGGGATTTCAGGTCAACAGGCAGTGTTTTCAGGAAGAAATCTCCTGAATTGAATAAATTCCAAAAAGTGCACTATGTATCTTTCTGTGATTTCTCTGTAATTGGTCATCAAAGATGAAATATATGTTTTACTTCATTGGGTAGAAAAAGAAATAAGTCCATGTTACCAACAGATCTTTAGTCATGATTTCTCCACTTGTTATTAACGACTTTTTCATTCAAATAACTGCAGATTTAGTCCTTTTAGGCCAACAGGCAGTGTTTATAGCGAGAAACCTTCTGAAATCAATCACACTCCAAAGGGTGCAGTATATATCTATATGGAACTTCCCTGTATGTTGATGTTTATAGATGAAATCTCTGTTTTCCTCTTCTTTGGTTAGAAAAGGATTAAGTCCATATCACCCACATATCTTATGTCATGATTTCTCCCACTTGTTATTAACCCTTTTTCATTCAAATTCCTGCTGATTTAGTCATTTTTGTGTGTAAGGCATTGTTCTCAGTAAGAAAGTTCCGAATTCAATCAGACTCCTAAGATTGTATTTTATATCTTTCTGTTACTTCTCTGTATTTTGATGATCATGAATGCAATCTCTCTATGTTTTATACTTAATGGGTTAGAAAAGGACATGTCCATATCACCCACAGATCGTAAGTCATGATTTATCCCACTTGTTATTAATCCTTTTTCATTTAAATTCCAGCTTATTTAGGCCTTTAAGGTCAACAACAGAGTTTTCAGCAAGAAACCTCCTGAATTCAATCAGACTCGAAAGGGTGCAATAAATGTCTTTCTGTGACTTCTCTGTACTTTGATGATCATAGTGAACACTCTCTATGTTTCAACCTTCATGGAGTAGAAAAGAATATATGTTCGTATCACTCACAGATTTTAAGTCATGATTTCTCCCACTTGTTATTAACCCTTTTTTTCATTCATATTTCTGCTGATTTATGCCTTTCAGGCTAACAGGCAATGTTTTAAGCGAATACCTCTTGAATTTAATCAGACTAAGAAGGGTGCAGTATATATCTTACTGTGACTTCTCTGTACTTTGATGATCATAGAAGAAATCTCTCTATGATTTAACTTCATGGAGTAGAAAAGGGTATACGTCCATATCACACACAGATCTTATGTCTTGATTTCTCCCGCTTGTTATTAAAAATTTTTTATTCTAATTCCTGCTGATTTAGTCCTTTCAATTCAAGAGGCTTTTTTTTTGTGAGAAAATTCCTGAATTCAATGAGACTCCGAACACTACATTATACATCTTTCTGTTACTTCTCTGTACTTGATGATCATTGATGGAATCATCTATGTTTTACACATCATGGGGTTGAATAGGATATAAGTCCACATGACCCACATATCTTAAGTCATGATTTCTCCCACTTTTTTTAAAACCTTTTTTCATTGAAGTTACTGCTGATTTAGGCTGTTGAGGCCAATTGGCAGTGTTTTCAGGGAGATTCTCCTTAATTCATTTAGACTCAAAGGGGTGCAGTATGTATCTTTCTGTGACTTCTCTTTACTTTGATGATCATAGATGAAATCTATCATGTTTTACAATACATGTGGTTGAAAAGGATATAAGTCCATATCACCCACAGATCTTAAATCTTGTATTCTGTCACTTGTTATTAACCCTTTATTTATTCAAATTCCTGCTGATTAATGTCTTCAGGCCGTAAGGTTTGTTTTCAGTTAGATACTCCTGAATTCAAACAGACTCCAAAGGGTGCAGTATATTTCTTTCTGTGATTTCTCTGTACTTTGATGTACATAGATGAAATCTCTCTATGTTTTACACTTCATGGAGTAAAAGAGGATATAACTCCATATAACCCACAGATCTTAAGTCATGATTTCTCCCACTTATTATTAACCCTTTTTTCATTTAAATTTCTACTAATTTAGGCCTCTCAGGCCAAAAGGCAGTGTTTTCAGGGAGAAACCTTCTGAATTCAAACACAGGCCTAAAGGTGCAGTATATAGCTTTATGGAAATTTCCTGTACATTGATGTTTATAAATGAAATATCTCTATGTTTTACTCTTCATGGGGTAGACAAGGATATAAGTCCATATCACCCACACATCTTAATTCCTGATATGCCCCACTTTTTATTAACACTTTTGTTCATTCAATTTCCTGCTAATTTAGGCCTTTCTGGCAATAAGGCAGTGTTTTCAGGGAGAAAGTTCCTGAATTCAATCACACTCCTAGATTGCAATCTTTCTATTACTTCTCTCTACTTTGATGATCATAGATGAAATCTCCCTATGTTTTACGCTTCATAGAGTAGAAAAGTATATAAGTCCATACCACCCACAGATCTTAAGTCATGATTTCTGGCACATGTTATTAACCCTTTCTTCTTTCAAATTCCTGCTTATTCAGGCTTTTCAGGCCAAGTAAAGGGTTTTCAGGGAGAAACTTCCTAAATTTAATTAGACTCCAAAGGATGCAGTATACATCTTTTAGTGACCTCAGTTTACTTTGTTGATCATAGATGAAATCTCTCTATGCTTTCACTACATGTGGTAGAAAAGGATATAAGTCCATATCACCCACAGATTTTAAGTCATGATTTCTCCCACTTGTTATTAACCTTTTTTATTCATATTCCTGCTAATTAAGGGCTTTCAGGCCAAGATTCAGTATTTTCAGTGAGAAACCTGCTGAATTAAATCAGACTCCAAAGAGTGCAGTATATATCTTTCTGTGACTTCTCTGTATTTGATGATCATAGCTGAAATCTCTCTATGTTTTACAATTCATGGGGTATATAATGATACAAGTCCATTACACTCAAAAATACTAAGTCATGATATCTCCACCTTGTTATTTACTGTTTTGTCATTCATATTCCTGCTGATTTATGCCTTTCAGGCCAACAGGCAATGTTTTCAGCGAGAAACCTCTTGAAATAAATCAGACTAAAAAGGGTGCAGTTTATATCATTCTGTGACTTCTCTGTACTTTGATGATCATAGATGAAATCTCTCTTTGAGTTACGCTTCAAGGAGTAGAAAAGGATATAATTCCATTCCTCCCACAGATCTTAGGTCATGTGTTCTCCTCTTGATATTAGCCCTTTTTTCATTCAAATTCCTGCTAATTAAGGGCTTTCAGGCCAACAGGTATTTACTGTGAGAAAACTCCTGAATCAATGAGACCCCTAAAATTGCATTATATAGCTTTCTGTTACTTCTCTGTACTTGATGATCATAGATCATCTCTATGTTAAATCTCTCTATGTTTTACACATCATGGGGTGAATAGGATATAAGTCAACATCACCCACACATCTTAAGTCATGAATTCTCCCACTTTTTTAACCCTTTTTTCATTCAAATTCCTGCTGATGTAGGCTGTTCAGGCCATCTGGCAGTGTTTTCAAGAAGAAAACTCCTGAATTCAGATTCCACAGGGGGCGTAATATATCTTTCTGTAAATTATCTGTACTTTGATGATCATAGATGAAAACTCTATATGCTTCACTCTTCATGGAGTAGAAAAGGATATAAGTCCATAACACCCACAGATATTTGTCCTGATTTCTCCCTCTAGTTATTAACCCTTTTGTCATTCAACTTCCTGCTGATTAATGGCTTCAGGCCATAAGGTTTGTTTTTTGGTAGAAACTCCTGAATTCAAGCAGACTCCAAAGGTTGCAGTATATTTCTTTCTGTGATTTCTCTGTACTTTGATGAACATAGATGAAATCTCTCTATGTTTTACACTTCATGGAGTAGAACATGATATAAATCCATATCACCCACAGATCTTAAGTCATGATTTTTCCCAGTTGTTATTAAGCCTTTTTTTCATTCAAATTTCTACTAATTTAGGCCTCTCAGGCCAACAGCAGTGTTTTCAGGGAGAAACCTCTTGAATTCAATCATACTCCAAAGGGTGCAGTATATATCTTTGTGACTTCTCTGTACTTTTATGATCATACATGAAATCTAATTATTATACTTCATGGGGTAGAAAAAGAAATAATTCCATATTACCCACAGATCATAAGTCATGATTTCTCCACTTTTTATTAACCCCCTTTTCATTCAAATTACTGCAGATTTAGTCCTTTCAGGCCAGCAGGCATTGTTCATAGCGAGAAAACTTCTAAATTCAATCACACTCCAAAGGGCGCATTTTATATCTTTATGGAACTTCCCTGTACGTTGAGGTTTATATTGAAATCTCTCTATGATTTTCTGCTCATTGGTTAGAAAAGTATATAAGTCCATATCACCCACAGTTCTTAAGTCATGATTTCTGGCACTTGTTATTAACCATTTTTCAATTCAAATTCATGGTGATTTAGGCTGTTCAGGCCAACTGGCATAGTTTTCAGCAATAAACCTCCTGAATTCAATTAGGCTCAAAAGGGTTCAGTATATATCTTTCAGTGAATTCTCTTTACTTTGATGATCTTTTTCAGTGAATTCTCTTTACTTTGATGAAATCTTTCATGTTTTACACTACATGTGGTAGAAAAGGATGTAAGTCTATAATACCACACACACAGATCTTAATTTATGGTTTCTTCCACTTTTAATTAGCACTTTTGTCATTCAAATGACTGCTGATTTAGGCCTTTCAGTACAACATCCAGTGTTTTCAGGGAGAAAAATCCTGAATTCAATCAGTCTCCAAAGGGTGCATTATATATCTTTCTGTGACTTCTCTACTTTGATGATCATAAATGAAATCTCTCTATGTTTTAAACTTCATCGTGTAGAAAAGGATAAGCCCATATCACCCACAGATATAAGTCATGATTTCTTCCACTTGTAATTAAAACTTTTTTCTTTCAAATTCCTGAGATTTAGGCCTTTAAGGCCAACAGGCAGTGTTTTCAGCGAGAAACCAACTGAATACAATCATACTCCAAAGGGTACAGTATATATCTTTCTTTGACTGTAATTTGATGATCATAGATGAAATATATGTTTTACACTTCATGGGGTAGAAAAAGATATAAGTCCATATTACCCACTGATCTTAAGTCATGAATTCTCAACTTGTTATTAACCCCTTTTTCATTTAAATTCCTGCAGATTTAGGCCTTTCAAGCCAACAGGCAGTGTTTTCAATGAAAATCCATCTGAATTCAATCACACTCCAAAGGGTGCAGCATATATCTATGTGGAAATTCCCTTTACGTTGACGTTTATAGATGAAATCTCTCTAAGTTTTACACTTCATTTAGTAAAAAAGTATGTAAGTCCATATCACCCACAGAACTTACGTCATGATTTCTGGTACTTGTTATTAACACTTTTTTCATTCTAATTCATGCTGATTTAGGCTTTTGTAGCCAACTAAAGTCTTTTCAGGGAGAAACCTCCTGATTTCTGTTAGACTCCAAAGGGTGCTGTATATATCTTTCAGTGAACACTCTTTACTTTGTTGATCATAGATGAAATCTCTCTATGTTTTATACTACGTGTGGTAGAAAAGGATATAAGTCCATATCACCCACATTTCGTAAGTCATGATTTCTCCCACTTGTTATTAAAACTTTATCATTGAATATCCTGAGATTTGGGCCTTTCAGGCCAACAGGCAGTATTTTCAGCGAGAAACCAACAGAATTCAATCATAATCCAAAGGGTGCAGCATTTATTTTTTGTGACTTCTCTATTTTTGATGATCATAGATGAAATCTCTATGATTTCATCTTCATGGTGTATAAAATGATATAAGTCCATATCACTCACCGATGTTAAGTCATGATTTATCCCACTTGTTATTAACACTTTTTTAATCTATTCCTGCTGATTTATGCCTTTCAGGCCAACAGGCAATGTTTTAAGCGAGATACCTCTTGAAATCAATCAGACTAAGAAGCATGCAGTATATATCTTTCTGTGATTTCTCTGTACTTTGATGATCATATATCAAATCTCTCTATGATTTACACTTCATGGAGTAGAAAAGGATATAAGTCCATATCACACACAGATCTTAAGTCATGATTTCTCCCACTTGTTATTAAAACTTTTTTTATTCTAATTCCTGCTGATTTAGTCCTTTAGGGCAAAGGCAGTGTTTTTTGTGAGAAAACTCCTGAATTCACTGAGACTCCTGAAATTGCATTATATATCTTTCTGTTACTTCCTGTACGTTGATGTATATAGATGAAAACTCTATATGTTTTACACTTAGGGAGTAGAAAAGGATATAAGTCCGTATCACCCACAGATCTTAAGTCATGATTTCTCCCACTTGTTATACCATTTTTTTCATTCAAATTCCTGCTTTTTAAGGCCTTTCAGGCCACAGGCAGTGTTTTCTGCAAGAAAGCTTCTGAACTCACACACACTCAAAAGGGTGCAGTATATATTTATGGAACTTCCCTGCACGTTGATATTTATAGATGAAATCTCTCTATTTTTTACACTTCATGGAATAGAAAAGGATATGTCCATATAACCCACATGTCTGAACGCATGATTTCTCCCAATTGTTATTAACACTTCTTTCATTCAAATTCCTACTGATTTGGTCCCCTCTGGCTTTAAGGCAGTGTTTTCATGGAGAAAATTCCTGAATTCGATCAGACTCCTAAGATTCCATTATATGTCTTTCTGAGTCTTCTCTGAACTGAGATGATTATAGATGAAGCTATGTTTTACACCTTTTGGGTTAAAAAGGATGTAATTCCATATCACCCACAGATCTTAAATCATGAATTCTCAAATCATATAAACCTTTTTTTCTAATGAATTCCTGCTGATTAAGGCTTTACAGGCCAACAGACAGTGTTTTCAGCAAGTAACCTTTTGAATTCAATCACAATGCAAAGGGTGCAGCATATATCTTTATGGAACATTCCTGTATATTTATGTATATAGGTGAAATCTCTGTATGTTTTATACTTCATGGGGTAGCAAATGATGTAATTCCATAGCACACACAGGTCTTAAGTCATGATTTCTCCCACTTGTTATTAACCGTTTTTTCATTCAAATTCCTACTGATTTAGGCCTTTCTGGCCATAAGGCAGTGTTTTCAGGGAGATTTTTCCTGTATTCAATCTGACTCCTAAGACTGCATTATATATCTTCCTGTTACTTCTCTGTACTTTGAAGATCATAGGTGAAATCTCTCTATGTTTTTCACTTCATGGGTTAGACAAGGATATAAGTCCATATCATCCACAGATTGTAAGTCATGATTTCTCCACTTCTTATTAATCCTTTTTTCATTCAAATTCCTGCTGATTTAGGCTTTTCTGGCCAACAGGCAGTGTTTTCAGTGAGAAATCTCCTGAATTCAATCATACACCAAAGGGTGCAGTATATATCTTTCTGTGACTTTTCGGTGCTTTGATAATCATAGATGAAATATATTTTTTACATTTTATAGGGTATTAAAAGATATAAGTCCATATCACCCAAAGAACTTAAGTCATGATATCTCCCACTTGTTATTAACCCCTTTTTCATTCAAATTCCTGCTGATTTTGGCCTTTCAAGCCAACAGGCAGTGTTTTCAGGGAGAAACCACCTAAATTTATAGACTCCAAAGGTTGTAGTACATATCTTTCTATGATTTCTCTGTACTTTGATGATCATTAATGAAATCTCTCTATGTTTTACACTTCATTGGGTAGAAAGGATATAAGTCCATATCACCCACAGATCTTAAGTCATGGTTTCTCCCATTTGTTATTATGACCTTTTTCATTCAAATTCCTGCCGATTTAGACCTTTCAGTCAACTGGAAGTGTTTTCAGGAAGAAACCTCCTGAAATCAATTAGACATATAGGGTGCAGTATATATCTTTCAGTGACTTCACCTTACATTGATGATCATAGATGAAATCTTTCTATGTTATACACACATGTGGTAGAAAAGGATTTAAGTCCATATCACCCACAGAACTTAAGTCATGAAATCCCCCACTTGTTATTAACCCTTTTTTCATTCAAATTCCTGCAGATTTATGCCTTTCAGGTCAACAGACAGTGTTTTCAGCTAAACATTCTGAATTCAATCACACTTCATGGCGTGCAGTGTGTATCTTTCTGTGACTTCTATGTACTTTGATGATCATAAATGAAATCTCTCTATGTTTTACACTTCATGGAGTAGAAAATAATATAAGTGCATATCACCCACAGATCTTAATCATGATTTCTCCCACTTGTTATTAACCCTTTTTTTATTCAAATTCCTGCTGAGTTAGGCCTTTCAGTGAATAAGGTTTGTTTTCAGTTAGAAAGTCCTGAATTCAATGATACTCCCAAATGGTGCAGTACATGTCTTTCTGTGACTTCTCTGATCTTCTGTGACTTGATGATTATAGATGTAAACAATGTTTTACACTGTAAGTGGTAGAAAAGGATGTAAGCCCATATCACCCACTGATCTTAAGTTATGATTTCTTCCATTTGTTTTTAACCCTTTTCTCATTTAAATATTTCATATTTAAGGCTGTCAGGCCAACAGGTTGTGTTTTCAGCGAGAAACCTACTGAATTCAATCAGACTCCAAAGGGAGCAGTTTATATTTCTGTGACTTCTCTGTACTTTGATGATCATAGATGAAATCTACATTTTATACTTCATGGGGTAGAAAAGGATATAAGTCCATATCACCCATAGATCTTAAGTCCTGACTTCACCCACTTGTTATTATCTTTTTTTCATTCAAATTCCTGCTGATTTTGGCCTTTCAGGCAAACAGGCACTGTTTTCAGCAAGAAATCTTCTGAATTCAATCAGAGTCCAAAGGGTGAGCTATATATCTTTCTGTGTCTTCTCTGTACTTTGATGATCATAGATGAAATCTCTTCTATGTTTAACACATCTCGGGGTAGAAAAGGATATAAGTCCATATCACCCACAGATCTTAAGTCATGATTTCTCCCACTTGTTATTAACCCTTTTTTCATTCAAATTCCAGCTAATTAAGGGCTTTCAGGCCAACAGGCAGTGTTGTCATTTAGGAAACATCCTGAATTCAATCACACTCCTAACGGTTCAGTATATACCTTTCTGTGACTTTTCTGTATTTGATGAACTTAGATGAAATCACTATGTTTTACACTTCATGGTGTATAAAATTATATAATTCCATAGCACTCACAGATTTACATCATGATTTCTCCCACTTGTTATTAACCCTTTTTTCATTCATATTTCTGCTGATTTATGCCTTTCAGGCCAACCGGCAATGTTTTAAGCGAGATACATCTTGAATTCAATCAGACAAAGAAGTGTGCAGTATATCTTTCTGTGACTTCTCTGTACTTTGATGATCATAGATGAAATCTACGTTTTACACTTGATGGGGTAACAAAGGATATAAGTCCTTATCACCAAAGACTTTAAGTCATGATTTCTCCTACATGTTATTAACACTATTTTCATTCAAATTCCTGCTTATTTAGGCTTTCAAGCCCAGAGGCAGTATTTTCAGTGAGTAACCTTCTGAAAAAATCATAGCATAATGGTGCCATTTATATCTTTATGGATCTTCCCTGTACGTTGATGTTTATAGATGAAATCTCTCTGTTTTACTCTTCATGGAGTAGAAAAGGATATAAGTCCATGTCACCCACGCAGCTTAATTCATATACTCTCCCAACTGTTATTAACCTTTTTTTCATTCAAATTACTGCTGATATTGGCCTCTTTGGCGATAAGGCAGTGTTTCCAGGGAGAAAATTCCTAAATTCAATCAGACACTTAATATTGCATTACATATATTTCTGTTACTTCTCTGTACTTTGATGATTATTGATGAAATCTCTCTACACTTCATACTTCATGGGTAGAAAATGTATAAATCCATAACACCCACAGATCTTAAGTCATGATTTTTCCCACTTGTTATTAACCCTTTTTTTCATTCAAATTACAGCTGATTTAGGCATTTCAGGCCAACAACATTGTTTTCAACAAGAAACCTCCTGAATTCAGATTCCACAGGGGGCAGCATATATCTTTCTAAACTTCTCTGTACTTCGATGATCATAGATGAAAACTCTCTATGTGTCACCCTTCATGGAGTAGAAAAAGATATAAGTCCATAACATCCACAGATATTTTGTCCTGATTTCTCCCTCTTGTTATTAACACTTTTGTCATTCAAATTCCTTCTGATTTAGACCTTTAGGCTAACAGGCAGGGTTATCAGCGAGAAACTCCTGAATTCAATCAGAGTCCAAAGGGTGAACTACATATCTTTCTGTGACTTCTCTGTACTTTTATAATCATAGATGAAATATATATTTTATTTCATGGGATAGAAAAAGTAATAAGTCCATATAACCCACAGATCTTAAGTCATGATTTCTAGACATTATTAAACGCTTTTTCATTCAAATTCCTGCAGATTTAGGCCTTTCATGACTACAGGCAGTGTTTTTAGCCAGAAACCTTCTGAATTCAATCACACTCCACAGGTTGCAGTATATATCTATATGGAACTTCCCTGTACATTGACATTTAAAGACGAATTCTCTCTATGTTTTACGCTTCATGGAGTAGAAAAGTATATAAGTCCATATCGTCCACAGATCTTAAGTAATGTATTCTGGCACTTGTTATTAACATTTTTTCATTCAAGTTCCTGCTGATTTAGGCATTTCAGGCCAACTAAAGTGTTTTAAGGGAAAAACCTCCTGTATTCATAAGACTCCAAAGGGTGCAGTATAAATCTTTCAGTGATCAGTCTTTACTTTGATGCTCATAGATGAAATCTTCTATGTTATACACACATGTGGTAGAAAAGCATATAAGTCCATATAACCCACAGATCTTAAGTCATAATTTCCCTCACTTGTTATTAAGCATTTTTTTCATTCAAATTCCTGCTGATTAAGGGCTTTCAGGCCAACAGGCAGTGTTTTCAGCGGGAAAACTCCTGAATTCAATCACAGGCCTAACGGTGCTTTATATATCTTTATGGAACTTCCCTCTACATTGATATTTATAGATGAAATCTCTCTATGTTTTACACTTCATTGAGTTGAAAGTTGAAAGTTGATATAAGTTGAGTTGAGGTTGATATAAGTCCATATCAACCTCAGATATTAAGTCATGTTTTCTCCCACTTGTTATTAACCCTTTTCCCATTCAAATTCCTGGTGATGTAGGCCTTTCAAGCCAACAACAGTGTTTACATCAATAAACCTTCTGAATTCAATAGGACTCCAATGGGTGCACTGGATATCTTTCTGTGACTTCTCTGATCTTTGATGATCATACATGAAATCTCTCTATGTTTTACACTTCATGAAGTAGAAAATTATATAAGATCATATCACCCATAGTTCTAGCACTTGTTATTAACCCTTTTTTCATTCAAATTCATTCTGATATAGGTTTTTCAGGCCAACTGGTAGTGTTTTCAGGGAGAAACATCTTGAATTTAATTAGACTCCAAAGTGTTCAGTATATATCTTACAGTGACCTATCCTTAATTTGATGATCATAGATGAATTCATTCTATGTTAAACACAAATGTGGTAGTAAGGATATGTCCATATCACCCACATATTTGAAGCCATGATTTCCCCCACTTGTTATTAACCCTTTTTTCATTCAAATTCCTGCAGATTTATGCCTTTCAGGTCAACAGACAGTGTTTTCAGCTAAACATTCTGAATTCAATCACACTTCATGGCGTGCAGTGTGTATCTTTCTGTGACTTCTATGTACTTTGATGATCATAAATGAAATCTCTCTATGTTTTACAATACAAGAGGTAGAAAAGGATATAAGTCCATATCACCCACAGATCTTAAGTTATGAATTCTCCCACTCATTATTCAACCTTTTATCAATCAAATTCCTGCTGATTTAGGCCTTTCATGACAACAGGCAGTGTTTTCAGCGAGACACCTCCTGAATTCAATCACACTCCAAAGGGTGCATTATATATCTTTCTATGTCTTCTCTGTACTTTGATGATCAAAGATGAAATCTGTTTTACATTTCATGGGATAGAAAAGGATGTAAATTCATATCACACCCAGATCTTAAGTCATGATTGCTCCCACTTGTTACTAATCCATTTCTCATTCAAATTTCTGATGATTTAGGCATTTCAGGCCACCAGGCAGTGTTTTGTGTGAGAAAACTCCTGAATTCAATGAGACTCCTAAGATTGCACTATATGTCTTTCTGTTACTTCTCTGTACTTGATTATCATAGATGAAATCTCTCTATGTTTTACACATCATGGGTAGAACAGGATATAAGACCATATCATCCACACATCTTAAGTCATGATTTCTCCCACTTTTTTAACCCTTTTATCAATCAAATTCCTGCTGATTTATGCTGTTCAGGCCAACTGGCACTGTTTTCAGGGAGAAACCTCCTGAATTCAATTAGACTCAAAATGGTGCATTATTTATCTTTCAATGACATTCAACTTTGATGATCATAGATGAAATCTTACATGATTTACACTACATTTGGTAGAAAAGAATATAAGTCCATATCACCCACATATCTTAAGTCATCATTTCTCCCTGTTGTTATTAACCCTTTTTTTATTCAAATTCCTGCTGATTAAAGGCTTTCAGGCCAACAGGCAGTGTTTTCAGCAAGAAACCTCCAGAATCAATCAGACTCCAAAGGGACCATTATATATCTTTCTGTGACTTCTCTGTACTTTGATGATAATGATGAAATCACTCTATGTTTTACACATCATGCAGTAGAAAAGAATATAAGTACATATCACCCACAGATCTTAAGGCATGATATCTCCCATTTGTTATCAACCATTTTTTCATTCAAATTCCTGCTGATTTAGGCCTCTGAAGCCAACAGGCAGTGTTTTCCGTGAGAAACCTCCTGAATTCAATCAGACTCCAAAAGGTGCAGTTATATATTAGTGTGAATTCTCTGAATTTTGATGATCATATATGATGTTTTACAGTTCATGCGGTAGATAAGGATATAAGTCTGTATTAGCCATAGATTTTAAGTCATGATATCTCCCACTTGTTATCAACCCTTTTTTCATTCAAATTCCTGCTGATTTAGGCCTCTCAGGAAAAAAGGCAGTGTTTTCAGTGAGAAACCTCCTGAATTCACTCATACTCCAAAGGGTGCAGTATATATCTGCACTGTGATTTCTTGGTACCTTGATCATAATAGATGAAATATATTTTTTACATTTCATGGTGTAGAAAAGATATAAGTCCATATCACCCATAGATCTTAAGTCATGATTTCTCCCACTTGTTATTAACCCCTTTTTCATTCAAATTCCTGCTGATTTAGGCCTTTCAGGCCAACAGGCTGTGTTTTCAGGGAGAAACCTTCTGAATTCAATCACACTCCAATGGGTGAGTATATCTATATGGAACTTCCCTGTACGTTGATGTTTATAGATGGAATATGTTTTACACTTCATGGATTAGAAATGTATGTAAGTCCGTATCACCCAAAGTTCTTAAGTCATGGTTTCTGCTACTTGTTATTAACCCTTTTTTCATGCAAATTCTTGCTGATTTAGGCTTTTCAGGCAAATTGGAAGTTTTTCAGTGAAAAACCTACTGAATTGAAATAGACTCCAATGGTGCAGTATATATCTTTCTGTGTAGAAGAGGATATAAATCCATAACACTCGCAGATATTAAATCCTGATTTCTCCCAGTTGTTATTAATACTTTTTTCATTCAAATTCCCACTGATTTAGGCCTTTCAGGACAGGGGAAAGATTTTTCAGCAAGTAACATTCTGAATTAAATCATACTTCAAATGTTACAGTATATATCTTTCTGTGACTTCTCTGTACTTTGATGATCATAGATGAAAACTCTCTATGTTTCACCCTTCATGGATTAGAAAAGGATATAATTTATAACACCTGCAGACATTAAATCCTGATTTCTCCCACTTGTTATTAACACTTTTTTCTTCCAAATTCCTGCTGATTTAGGCTTTCAGGACAATACGAAGATTTTTTCAGAAGAAACCTCCTGTATTCAATCATACTCCAAAGGGTGCAGCATATATCTTTATGGAACTTTCCTGTTTATTGATGTATATAGGTGAAATCACTCTGTTTTACACTTCATGGGGTAGCAAAGGATATAATTCCATATCACCCATCGATTTTAAGTCATGATTTCTCCCACTTGTTATTAACCATTTTTCATTCAAATTCCTGCTAATTAAGGGCTTTCAGGCCAAGCAGTGTGTTTTCAGCAAGACACCTCCTGAATTCAGTCAGACTCCAAAAGGTGCAGTATATATCTTTCTGTGACTTCTCTGTATTTGATGATCATAGATGAAATCTCTTTAAGTTTTAAACTTCATGGGGTATAAAATGATACAAGTCCATTACACTCAAAGATCTAAAGTGATGATTTCTCCACCTTGTTATTTACACACTTTTTTCATTCACATTCCTGTTGATTTATGCCTTTCAGGCCAACAGGCAATGTTTTCAGTGAGAAATCTCTTGAATTTAATCAGACTAAAAAGGGTGCAGTATCTATCTTTATGTGACTTCTCTGTACTTTGATGAGCATAGATGAAATCTCTCTTTATTTTACGCTTCATGGAGTAGAAAAGGATATAATTCACTATCTCCCACAGATCTTAGGTCATGAGTTCTCCCACTTGTTATTAACCCTTTTTTCATTCAAATTACTGCTAATTAAGAGCTTTCAGGCCAACAGGCAGTTTTTTGTGTGTGAGAAAACTCCTGAATTCAATGAGACTCCTAAAATTTCATTAAACATCTTTCTGTTATTTCTCTGTACTTGATGATCATAGATGAAATCTCTCTATGTTTTACACATCATGGATTGAATAGGATATAAATCCACATCACCCACACATCCTAAGTCATGATTACTCCCACTTTTTTTAACCCTATTTTCATTCAAATTCCTGCTGATATAGGCCTTTTAGGTCAACTGGCAGTGTTTTCAGAGAGAAACTTCCTGAATTCAATCAGACTCCAAAGGGTGCAGTATATATCTTTCTGTGTCTTTTCTGTACTTTGATGATCATAGATGAAATCTCTGTATGTTTTACACTTCATGGGGTAGCAAATGATATAAGTCCATATCACCCACATATCTTAAGTCATGATTTCTCTCACTTGTTATTAACCCTTTTATTCATTCAAATTCCTGCTGATATAGGCCTTTTGGCCAAATGGCAGTTTTTTCAGGGAGAACGTTCCTAAATTCAATCACACTCCTAAGATTGCATTATATATCTTTCTGTTACTTCTCTGTACTTGATGATCATAGATGAAATTTCTCTATGTTTTACACATCATGGGGTAGAATAGCATATAAGTCCACATCACGCACACATCTTAAATCATATTTTCTTTCTTTTTTAACCCTTTTTTCATTGATTTCCTGCTGATTTTGGCTCTTCCTGGCAGTGTTTTCAGGGAGAAACGTCCTGAATTCCATTAGATTCAATAGGTTGCAGTATATATCTTTCAGTGAATTCTCTTTACTTTGATGATCATAGATGAAATCTTTCTATGTTATACACTACATGTGGTAGTAATGGATATATGTCCATATCACCCACAGATCTTAAGTCATGATTTCTCCAACTTGTTATTAAATCTTTTTTCATTCAAATTTATGCTGATTAGGGCTTTCAGTTCAATAGGAATTGTTTTCAGTGAGAAAACTCCTGAATTCAATCAGACTCCAAAGGCTACAGTATATAACTTTCTGTGACTTCTCTGTACTTTGATGATCATAGATGAAATCTACGTTTTACACTTCATGGGTTAACAAAGAATATAAGTCCATATCACCCACAGATTTTAAGTCATGATTTCTCCCACTTATTATTAACCCTTTTTTCATTCAAATTCCTGCTGATTTAGGCTTTCAGGCCAACAGGCAGTGTTTTCAGTGAGTGACCTTATGAATTCAATCATAAGCATAATGGTGCAGTATATATCTTTATCGAACTTCCCTGTAGGTTGATGTTTATAGATGAATTCTCTCTGTTTTACTCTTCATGGAGTAGAAAAGGATATAAGTACATATCACCCTCACAGCTTAAGTCATAATTTCTCGCAATTGTTATTTATCCTTTTTTCTTTCAAATTCCTGCTGATATATTTCTTTTTGACCATAAGCAGCTTTTCGAGGGAGAAAGTTCCTGAATTCAATCAGACTCCTAAGATTGCATTAAATATCTTTCTGTTACTTCTCTGCGTTTTGATTATCATTTTTTTAAATTCATTTTATTGAAATGTCACAATTGTGCATTAATTGATCCCCCCTCTTCAGTCACTCCTACCATTTTTCTGCAAATTGTTGTTTGGTTAAGTTGATGTTTAGTTGTTGGTTTGGCCAGTTGTTCTCTTCTGATATATGGTAAGTGTGTGTTTTCTTTTGTTGTTGTTGTTTTATTTTTTTTATTTTTTTACCCCGGGGCTTTCCCACTTCACTAACATGTGTTAACTATCCTGGTCTTTTGTGCTCTTCACCTCCCCTGCCTTCTTCCCCCTCCTCCTCTCTCACTCCATGGTTCAGTCCCATTGGTTGTTTTAATTTTTTATTTGTTTGTTTGATTTTCCCTATATCCCTCATATAAGTGAGACCATCCTGTACTTCTCTTATTCTTTTTGGCTTATTTCTGCTAATATGAGTCTTTCTAGTTCCATCCACGTTGCTGTAAATGCATTGTGTTTGTCCTCCTTGGTAAATGCGTAGTATTCCATCGTGTATATGTACCACATTTTTTTTTTAGCCAATCATCCATTTGGGGGCATTTGGTTTGTTTCCAATTCTTTGCAACTGTAAACAGGGCTGCAATGAACATGCGTGTACATGTGTCCTTTTGAATTAATGTCTTCATGTTCTCTGGGTATTTCCTAGTCGTGGGATTGCTGGGTCGAATGGTAAGTCCACATTCAATTGTTTGCGGGTCCTCCACACAGTCTTCCATAGTGGCTGGACCAGTTTGCACTCCCACCAGCAGTGTAAGAGAGTTCCTTTTTCTCCACATCCGCACCAACATTTATTGTTGTCTGTTTTATTTATGTGGGCCATTCTTACTGGTGTAAGATGGTATCTCAGTGTGGTTTTAATTTGCATTTCCCTAATTATTATTGAGGTGGAGCATTTTTTCTTATGTCTATTGGCCATCTGTATCTCCTCTATGGTGAAGTGTCTTTTTAGTTCTTCTCCCAATGTTTTGATTGGGTTTTTTGCTTTGTTTTTGTTGAGCTGTAGGAGCTCTTTGTGGATCTTTGTTATCAGACCCTTGTCACTTGTCTGCAGGGCAAAAATTTTCTCCCAGTTGTTTGTGTTCATTTTTGTTTTGTTTATTGTCTCTTTTGCTGAACAGAAACTTTTTAGTTTTATATAGTCCTAGCTGTTTATGCTTTCCTTCATTTTTTTGCCGGCCATAGTTGTTTCCCCAAATGGATTTCTGAGTTGAAATTCATGAAGAGTTTTGCCCAGGTTTTCTTCTCTGTATTTTATGGTTGCAGGTCTCACTTCCAGGTCCTTTATCCATTTTGAGTTAATTTTTGTACAGGGTGTGAGGGTGTTATCTGGTCCATTTTTTTTACAAGTTTTGATCCAGTTTTCCCAGCACCATTCACTGAAGAGGCTATCCTTGTTCCAGGGTATGTTTTTTGCCCCTTTGTCAAAGATTAATTGACTGTATATGTGTGGTTTTATTTCCGGATATTCAATTCTGATCCATTGGTCTGTTTGTCAGTTTTTGTACCAGTACCACGCTGTTTTAAGTATAATGGCTTTGTAGTACAGTTTGAAGTCTGGGATAGTAATACCTCTGTTCTCACTTCTGTTTGTCAATAGGGTTTTGGCTATTCGGGGTCTTTTGTTGTTCCATATGAATTTCTGTAATTTTTGTTCTATCTCTTTAAAATATATCATTGGGATCTTTATTGGAATTGCATTGAATCTATAGATGGCCTTTGGTAGTATAGCCATTTTGATGATGTTGATTTTTTCTGATCCATGTACAGGGTATGTCTTTCCATTTTTTCACATAATCTATTTCTTTTAAGAATGTTTTATACTTTTCTTTGTATAGGTCTTTTACGTCTTTTGTTAGGTTAATTCCCAAGTATTTGATTTTCTTTGGTGCAATGGTAAATGGGGTAATTTTTTCTAATTTCTTCTTCTTCTGACTGATTCTTTGCATATATGAATGCTGTTGATTTTTGTGTGTTGATTTTGTGTTCAGCTACCTTACCAAATCGGTTTATATTTCAATCAATTTTTCTGTTGATTTTTCTGGGTTCTCTACATAGAGAATTATATCATCTGCGTATAATGATAGCTTTATTTCTTCGTTCCCTATTCGGATTCCTTTTATGTCTTTCTCTTGTCTTATTGCCCTAGCTAGGACTTCCAGAACAATGTTGAAATGAAGTGGAGAGAGTGGGCATCCTTGCCTGGTTCTGGACTTTAATTGAAATAGTTTCACTTTTTCCCCATTGAGGAAGGATGCAGTATATATCTCTCTGTGACTTCTCTGTACTTTGATGGTGATAGATGAAAACTCTCTATGTCACCCTTCATGGAGATGAAAATGATATAAGTCCATAACACTCACAGATATTAAATCCTGATTTCTTCCACTTGTTATTAACACTTTTTTCATTCAAATTCCAGCTGAATTAGGCCTTTCAAGCCAACAACAGTTTTTCAGCAATAAACCTCCTGAATTCAATAGGACTGCTAGGGTGCAGTGTATATCTCTCTGAGACTTCTCTGTACTTTGATGATCATACATGAAAACTCTCTATGTTTTACACTTCATGGTGTAGAAAGGAATATAAGAACATATCACATATGTATTTTAAGTCTTGATTTTTCCACTTGTTATTCACACTTTTTCATTCAAATTCTTGCTGATTTAGGCTTTTCAGGCCAACTGGAAGTGTTTTTATGGAGAAACCTCCTATATTCAATAGACTACATAGGGTGCAGTATATATCTTTCAGTGATCTCTCTTTACTTTGCTGATCATAGATTAAATCTCCTATGTTTTATTCTTCATGGAGTAGAAATGAATATAACTCCATATCAACCTCAGATCTTAAGCCATGATTTCTCCCACATGTTATTAACCCTTTTTTTCATTTGAATTTCTGGTGATTTAGGCCTTTCAGGCCACAGGCTATGTTTTCAGCATGAAACCCCTGAATTCAATCAGACTCCAAATGGTGCAGTGTATATCTTTCTGTGACTTCTCTGTACTTTGATGGTCATATATGAAAACTCTCTGTTTTACCCTTCATGGAGTAGAAATCATATAAGTCCATAACACTCGCAGATATTAAATCATGATTTCTCCCACTTGTTATTAATCCTTTTATCATTCAAATTCCTGCTGATTTACGCCTTTCAGGCTAACAGCCAGAGTTTTTAGCGAGAAACCTTCTGAATTCAATCAGACTCCAAAGGGTGCACTATATATGTTTCTGTGACTTCTCTGTACTTTGATGATCATAGATGAAATATATGTTGTACTTCATGGGGTAGAAAAAGAAATAAGTGTGTATCACCCACATATTTTAAGTCTTGATTTCTCCAGTTGGTATTAACCACTTTTTCTTTCAAATTCCTGCAGATTTAGGCCTTTCAAGCCAACAGGCAATGTTTTTAGCGAGAAACCTTCTGAATTCAATCACACTCCTAAGGGTGCAGTATATATCTATATGGAACTTCACTGTATGTTGAAGTTTATAGATGAAATCTCACTATGTTTTAGGCTATATGGAGCAGAAAAGTATATAAGTCCATATCACCCACAGATCGTAGATCATGATTTCTGGCACAAGTTATTAATCCTTTTCTCATTCAAATTCCAGGAATTTAGGCCTTTCAAGCCAACAACAGTGTTTTCAGCAATAAACCTCCTGAAATCAATAGGACTCCAATGGGGCAGTGTATATCTTTCTGTGAGTTCTCTGTTCTTTGATGATCATACATGAAAACGTTCTATGTTTTACATCTCATGGAGTAGAAAAGGATATAAATCCATATCTCCCACATCTCCTAAGTCATGATTTCTCCCACTTGTTATTAACAATTTTATCATTCAAATTCTTTCTGATTTAGGCTTTTCAGGCCAATTGGAAGTGTTTTCAGGGAGAAACCTCCTGAATTCAATTAGACTCCATAGAGTGCAGTATAGATCTTTCAGTGACCTCTCTTTACTTTGAGGATCATAGATGAAATCTCTCTCTGTTATACACACATGTGGTCGAAAAGGATATAAGTCCATTATCACCCACAGATCTTAGGTCATGATTTCTACCACTTGTTATTAACCCTTTTTTTCATTCAAATTCCTCCTGATTTAGGTCTTTGAGGCCAACAGGCACTGTTTTCAGTGAGAAAATTCCTCAAAACCACAGAACCCTAAGATTGCATTATATATCTTTCTGTAACTTCTCTGTATTTTAATGAACATAGATAAATCTCTCTCTGTTTTACTCTTCATGGGGTAGAAAGGATATAAGTCCATATCACCCATATATCTTAAGTCATGATTTCTTCCACTTGTGAAAACCCTTTTTTCATTCAAATTCCTGCTATTTAGGTCTTTCAGGTCAACAGGCAGTGCTTACAGTAGAAACTTCCTGATATCAATCAGACTCCAAAGGTGCAGTATATATATATATATATATATATATATATATATATATATTTCTGTGACTTCTCTGTACTTTCATGATCATAGATGAAATCTCTCTTTTTTACAATTCATGGGGTAGAAAAAGATGTAAGTCCATATCAGCCACAAATATTGTCATGATTTCTCCCACTATTTATTAAATATTTTTGATTCAAATTCGTTCTGATTTAGACCTTTCAGGCAAACAGGCAGTGTTTTCAATATGAAAACTCCTGAATTCCACAGACCTCTAAGATTACATTATATATCTTTCTGTGAATTCACAGTATTTTGATTATCATAGATGAAATCTCTGTATGTTTTACACTTCATGGGGTAGAAAAGATATAGTTCAATATCACCCACAGATCTTAAGTCATGATTTCTCCCACTTGTTATTAACCCATTTTTCATTCAAATTACTGCTAATTAAGGGCTTTCAGGCCAACGGCAGTGTTTTCAGCGAGGAAACCTCCTGAATTCAATCACACACCCAAGGGATCAGTATATACCTTTGTGTGACTTCTCTGCATTTGATGATCATAGATGAAATCTCTGTTTTACACTTCATGGTGTATAAAATGATATAGGTCCATATCACTCACAGATCTTAAGTCATGATTTCTCCCTCTTGTTATTAACCCTTTTTTTCATTCATATTTCTGCTGATTTATGCCTTTCAGGCCAACAGGCAATGTTATTAGCGAGATACTTCTTGAATTCAATCAGACTAAGAAGGTTGCATTATATATCTTTCGGTGACTTCTCTGTACTTTGATGATCATAGATGAAATCTCTCTATGATTTACACTTCATGGAGTAGAAAAGGATATAAGTCCATATCACTCACATATCTTAAGTCATGATTTCTCCAACTTGTTATTAAAACTTTTTTATTCTAATTCCTGCTGATTTAATCCTTTCAGGCCAACAGGCAGTATTTTTTGTAAGAAAACTCCTGAATTCAATGAGACTCTGAAAATTGCATTATATATCTTTCTGTTACTTCTCTGTACTTGATGATCATTGATGAAATCTCTCTATGTTTTACACATCATGGGGTAGAATAGGTTATAATTCCACATCACCCACACATCTTAAGTCATGATTTCTTCCACTTTTTTTAAAATATTTTTTCATTGAAATTACTGCTGATTTAGTCTGTTCAGGCCAACTGGCAGTGTTTTCAGGGAGAAATACCTTTAATTCATTTACACTCAATAGGGTGCAGTATGTATCTTTCAGTGAATTGTCTTTACTTTGATGATCATAGATGAAATCTTTCATGTTTTACACTACATGTGATAGAAAAGAATATATGTCCATATACCCACAGTCCTTAAGTCATGATTTCTCCCACTTGTTATTAACCCTTTATTCAATTTCCTGCTGATTAAGGTCTTTCAGGCCAACAGGCTGTGTTTTCAGCGAGAAACCTCCCCAATTCAACGAGACTCCAAAAAGTGTATATATATCTTTCTGTGAATTCTCTGTACTTTGATGATCATAGATGATCTCTATGTTTTACACTTCTTGGTGTAGCAAAGGATAAGTGCATTTCACCCACAGATCATAAGTCATGATTTCTCCCACTTGTTATTAACACTTTTTTCATTCAAATACCTGCTGATTTAGGCCTTTCAGGCCAAGGGGAGTGTATTATTGAGAAACATTCTGAATTAAATCACACTGCAAAGGGTGCAGTATATATCATTTAGGAACTTCCCTGTACGTTAAAGTTTATAGATGAAATCTCTCTATGTTTTATACTTCATGGTGTTGAAAAGGATAAGTCCATATCACCCACATATCTGAAGTCATGATTTCGCCCACTTGTTATTAACCCTTTTTTCATTCAAATTCCTGCTGACTTAGGTCTTTCAGGCCAACAGGCAGTGTTTAGAGAGAAATGTCCCGAAATCAATCAGACTCAAAGGCTTCAGTATATATCTTTCTGTGACTTCTATGTTCTTTGATGATCATAGAGGAAAACTCCCTATGTTTCACACTTCATGGAGTAGAAAAGTATATAAGTCCATATCACCCACAGATCTTAAAATGATTTCTCCCACTTGTTATTAACTTTTTTTCATTAAAATTCCTGCTGATTTAGTATTTTCAGGCCAACTGGCAGTCTTTTCTGTGAGAAACATCTTTAAATCTATTAGACATACAGGGTGCAGTATATATCTTTCAGTGACTTCTCCTTACTTTGATGA
This sequence comes from Uropsilus gracilis, assembly GCA_004024945.1. NCBI lineage: Eukaryota > Metazoa > Chordata > Mammalia > Eulipotyphla > Talpidae > Uropsilus > Uropsilus gracilis. The sequence goes on along the minus strand of PVHY01006348.1, from coordinate 47,949 downwards.
TCATAGATGAAATCTCTCTATGTTTTACACTACATGGGGTTGAAAAGGTTATAAGTCCATATCACCCACAGATCTTATGTCATGATTTCTCCCACTTGATATTCACCCTTTTTTCATTCAAATTCCTGCTGATTTAGGATTGACAGACCAACTGGCAGTCTTTCAAATGAGAAACCTCCTTAATTCAATCAGACTCCAAAGGGTGCAGTATATATCTTTCTGTGACTTCTCTGTACTTTGATGATCATAGATGAAAACTCACTATGTTTCAACCTTCATGGAGTAGAAAAGGATATAAGTCCATAACACGTGCAGATTTAAATCCTGATTTCTCCCACTTGTTATTAAAACATTTTTCATTCAAATTCCTGAGATTTAGACCTTTCAGGCCAACATGCACTGTTTTCAGCGAGAAACCAACTGAATTCAATCATACACCAAATGGTGCAGTATATCTTTCTCTGAATTATCTGTAATTTGATGATATTAGATGAAATATATGTTTTACACTTCATGGGGTAGAAAAAGAAATAAGTCCATCTTACCCACTGATCTTAAGTAATGAATTCTCAACTTGTTATTAACCCCTTTTTCATTCAAATTCCTGCAGATTTAAGTGTTTCAGGACAACAGGCCATGTTTTCATTGAGAAAACTTCTGAAATAAATCACAGTCCAAAGGGTGCAGTATATATCTATGTGGAAATTCTCTTTATGTTGAAGTTTATAGATGAAATCTCTCTTTGTTTTACGCTTCATTTAGTAGAAAAGTATATATGTCCATATCACCCACAGATCTTAAGTCATGATTTCTGGCACTTGTTATTAACACTTTTTTTCAATCAAATTCCTGCTGATTTATGCTGTTCATGCCAACTGGCAGTGTTTTCAGGGAGAAACCTCCTGAATTCAATTAGACTCAAAAGGGTGCAGTATATATCTTTCAGTGAACACTCTTTACTTTGTTGATCATAGATGAAATCTCTCTATTTTTTACACTTCATCTGGTAGAAAAGGATATTAGTCATATCACGCACAGATCTTAAGTCATGATTTCTCCCACTTGTTATTAACCCATTTTTCATTCAAATTCTTGCTCATTAAGGGCTTTCAGGTCAACAGTCAGTGTTTTCAGCGAGGAAACCTCCTGAATTCAATCCCACACCAAAGTGTTCAATATATAACTTTCTGTGACTTCTCTGTATTTGATGATTATAGATGAAATCTCTATGTTTTAGTCTTCATGGTGTATAAAATAATATGTCCATATCACTCACAGATCTTAAGTCATGATTTCTCCCACTTGTTATTAACCCTTTTTTCATTCATATTTCTGCTGATTTATGCCTTTCAGGCCAACAGGCAATGTTTTCAGCGAGAAACCACTTGAAATATATCAGACTAAGGTGGGTACAATATATATCTTTCTGTGTCTTCTCTGTCTTTGATGATCATAGTTGAAATTTCTCTATGATTTATACTTCATGGAGTAGAAAAGAATATATGTCCATATCATGCACAGATCTTAAGTCATGATTTCTCCCACTTGTTATTAAAACTTTTGTATTCTAATTTCTGCTGATTTAGTATTTTCAGACCAACAGGCAGTTTTTTTTTGTGAGAAAACTCATGAATTCAATGAGCCTCCAAAAATTGCATTATATATCTTTCTATTACTTCTCTGTACTTGATGATCAGATGAAATCTCTCTATGTTTTACATATCATGGAGTAGAATAGGATATAAGTCCACAAAACCCACACATCTTAAGTCATGATTTCTCCCACTTTGTTTAAACCTTTTTTTTTTTTCATTCAAATTATTGTTGATTTAGGCTGGTCAGGTAACTGGCAGTGGTTTCAGGGAGAAATCTCTTTAATTCATTTAGACTCAAAAGGGTGCAGTATGTATCTTTCAGTGATTTCTCTTTACTTTGATGATCATAGAAGAAAACTTTCATGTTTTACATGACATGTGGTAGAAAAGGATATAAGTTCATATCACCCACAGATCTTAAGTCATGATTTCTGCCACTTGTTATTAACCCTTTAATTATTCAAATTCCTGCTGATTTAGGTCTGTCAGGCCAACAGACAGGTGTTTTCAGCGAGAAACCTGAATTCAATCAGACTCCAAAAGGTGCATATATATCTTTCTGTGACTTCTCTGTACTTTGGTGATCATAGATGAAATCTATGTTTTACACTTCTTGGTGTAGCAAAGGATATAAGTGCATATCACCAACAGATCTTAAGTCATGATTTGCCCCACTTGTTATTAACACTTTTTTCATTCAAATTCCTGCTGATTTAGGCCTTTCACGCAAACAGGCTGTATTTTCAGTGAGTAACCTTGTGAATTCAAACACAAGCCTAATGGTGACGTATATAATTTTATGAAAATTTCCTGTACATTGATGTTTATAGATGAAATATCTCTATGTTTTTCTCTTCATGGGGTAGAAAAGGATATAATTCCATATCACCCACACATCTTAAGTCATGATTTCTCCCACATGTTATTAACCCTTTTGTTCATTCAATTTCCTGCTGATTTAGACCTTTCTGGCAATAAGACAGTGTTTTCAGGGAGAAAGTTCGTGAATTCAATCAGACTCCTAAGAATGCATTATATATATTTCTGTTACTTCTCTGTACTTTGATGATCATAGATGAAATCTCCCTATGTTTTACGCTTCATGGAGTCGAAAAGGATATAGGTCCATATCACCCACAGATCTTAAGTCATGATTTCTCCCACCATTTATTAAAACTTTTTTATTCTAATTCCTGCTGATTTAGGCCTTCAGGCCATAAGGTTTGTTTTAAGGTAGAAACTCCTGAATTCAAACAGACTCCAAATGGTGCACTATATGTTTTTGTGTGACTTCTCTCTAGTTTGAAGAACATAGATGAAATCTCTCTATGTGTCACACTCATGGAGTAGAACAGGATATAAATCCATATCACCCACAGATCATAATCGTGATTTCTCCCACATGTTATTAGCCCATTTTTCATTCAAATTCCTGCTGATTTAGGCCTTTCAGGACAACAGGCAATGTTTTTTCAGCGAGAAACCATCTGAAATCAAACACACTCCAAAGGGTGGAGTATATATTTTTATGGAACTTCCAACTAAGTAAATGTTTATAGATGATATGTCTCTATGTTTCACACTTCATGGGCTAGAAAAATATAAGTCCACATCACCCACAGATCTGAAGTCATGATTTCTTGAACTTATTATTAACACTTTTTTCACTCAAATTCCTGCTCACTTAGGCCTTTCAGGTGTAAGGCAGTGTTTTCATGGAGGACACTCCTGAATTCAATCGGACACCTAAGATTGCAATATATACATTTCTGTGACTTCTCTGTACTTTGATGATCATAGATGAAATCTCTCTATGATTTACACTTCAAGTAGTTGTAAAGGATAGAAGTCCTTATCACCCACAGATCTTAAGTCATGATTTCTCCCACTTAGTATTAAAACTTTTTCATTCTAATTCCTGCTGATTTAGTCCTTTCAGGCCAACAGGCAGATTTTTTTGTGTGAGAAAATTCCTGAATTCAATGAGACTCCTAGAATTGCATTATATATCTTTCTGTTACTTCTCTGTACTGGATGATCATAGATGAAATCTCTCTATGTTTTACACATCATGGGGTAGAATGGGATATAAGTCCACATTACCCACACATCTTAAGTCATGATTTCTCCCACTTTTTTAACCCTTTTTTCATTCAAATTACTGCTGATTAGGCTGTACAGTCCAACTGGCAGTGTTTACATGGAGAAATCTCCTTAATTCATTTAGACTCAAAAGGGTGCAGTATATATCTTTCAGTAAATTCTCTTTACTTTGATGATAATAGATGAAATCTTTCATTTTTTACACTACATGTGGTAGAGACGGATATAAGTCCATATCACCCACAGATCTTAAGTCATGATTTCTGCCACTTGTTATTAACCCTTTATTTATTCAAATTCCTGTTGATTTAGGTCTTTCAGGCCAGCAGGCAGTGTTTTCAGCAAGAAACTTCCTTATTTCAATCAAAAACCAAAGTGTGCTATATATATGTTTCTGTGACTTCTCTGTACATGATGATCATAGATGAAATCTATGTTTTACACTTCATGGGATAGAGAAGGATAAAGTCCATATCACCCACAAATCTTAAATCATGATTTCTCCCACTTATTATTAACCCTTTTTTCATTCAAATTCCTGCTGATTTTGGCCTTTCATGCAAACAGGCAGTGTTTTCAGCAAGTAAACTTCTGAATCAAACACAGGCCTAACAGTGCATTATATATCTTTATGGAACTTTCCTGTACATTGATATTTATAGATGAACTATCTCTATGTTTTACTCTTCATGGGGTAGAGAAGGATATAAGTCCATATCCCCCACAGATCTTAAGTCATGATATGTTCCATTTGTTATTAACCCTTTTTTCATTCAAATTCCTGCTGATTTAGGCTTCTCAGGACATCTAACGTGTTTTCAGGGAGAAACTTCCTGATTTCAATTAGAATCCAAAGGGTGCAGTATATATCATTCTGTGACTCTCTGTATTTGATGATCATAGATAAAATCTCTCTATGTTTTACACTTCATGGGGTATAAAATGATACAAGTCCATTACACTCAAATATCTTAAGTCATGATTTCTCCACCTTGTTATTTATCATTTTTTTCATTCATATTTCTGCCGATTTATGCCTTTCAGGCCTACAGGCAATGTTTTCAGTGAGAAACCTCTTGAATTTAATCAGACTAGAAAGGGTGCATTATATATCTTTCTGTGAGTTCTCTGTACTTTGATGATCATAGATGAAAACTCTCTGTTTCACCCTTCATGGAGTAGAAAAAGATATAAGTCCATAATACCCACAGACATTTTGTCCTGATTTCTCCCTCTTGTTATTAACCCTTTTTTCATTCAAATTCTTGCTGATTAGGCCTTTTAAGGTAACAAGCAGGGTTTTCTGCGAGAAACCTCCTGAATTCCTTCAGAGTCCAAAGGGTGAACTATATATCTTTCTGTGACTTCTCTGTACTTTGATGATCATAGATGAAATATATGTTTTATTTCATGGGGTAGAAAAGGTAATAAGTCCATATAACCCACAGATCTTAAGTCATGATTTCTAGATTTGTTATTAAACCCCTTTTCATTCAGATTCCTGCAGATTAAGGCCGTTTAGGCCAACAGGCAGTGTTTTTAGCCAGAAACCTTCTTAATTCAAACACACTCCACAGGCTGCAGTGTATATCTCTATGGAACTTCCCTGTACGTTGAAGTTTAAAGATGAATTCTCTATGTTTTACGCATCATGGAGTAGAAAAGTATATAAGTCCATATCATCCACAGTTCTTAAGTCATGTATTCTGGCACTTGTTATAAATACTTTTTTCATTCAAATTCCTACTGATTTAGGCTTTTCAGGCCAAATAAAGTGTTTTCAGGGAAAAACCTCCTGTATACAATTAGACTTCAGTGGGTGTAGTATATATCTTTCAGTGACTTCTCTTTACTTTGTTGATGATAGATGAAATCTCTCTATGTTTTACACTACATGTGGTAGAAAAGGATATATATCCATATCACCTACAGATCTTAAGTCATGATTTCTGTCAATTGTTACTAACCCTTTTTTCATTAAAATTCCTGCTACTTAAGGGCTTTAAGGCCAACAGACAGTGTTTTCAGCTAGGAAACCTCCTGAATTCAATCACACTCCAAATGGTGCAGTATATATCTTTCTGTAACTTCTCTGTATTTGATGATCATAAATGAAATCTCTCTATGTTTTACACTTCATGGGGTAGAAAATGATATAAGACCACTCAGATCTTATGTCCTGATTACCCCCACTTGTTATTAACAATTTTATCATTCATATTCCTGCTGAATTATGCCTTTGAGGACAACAAGCAATGTTTTCAGTGAGAAAAGTCATGAAATCAATCAGATATAAAGGGTGCCATATATATCTTTCTGTGAGATCCCTGTACTTTGATTTTCATAGATGAAAACTCATTATGTTTTTCATTTCATGGGGTAGAAAAGGATACAAGTCCATATCACCCACAGATCTTAAGTCATGATTTCTCCAAAATGTTATTAACCCTTTTTTCATTGAAATTCCTCCTGATTACGCTTTTTTGGCCTACAAGCAGTGTTTTCAGAGAGAAACCTTCTGAATTCAATCATACTCCAAAGGGTGTAGTATATATCTTTCTGTGACTTCTCTTTAATTTGTTGATCGTAGATGAAATCTCTCTATGTTTTACTCTTCATGGAGTAGAAAAGGATACAAGTCCAAATCACCCACAAATCAGAAGTCACAATTTCTCCCACTAGTTATTAACACATTTTTCATTCAAATTCCTGCTGATTTAGGTCTTTCAGGCCAACAGGCTGTGTTTTCAGGGAGAAACATCCTGAATTCAATCACACTCCAATGGGTGCAGTATATATATATGGAACTTCGCTGTACGTTGTGTTTATAGATAAAATCTCTCTATGTTTTTCATTTCATGGAGTAGAGAATTATATAAGTCCATATCACCCACAGTTCTTAAGTCATGATTCCTGCACTCGTTATTAACCCCTTTTTCATTCAAATTCCTGCTGTTTTAGGCCTTTCAGTCCAACAGGCAGTATTTAGAGTGAGAAACCTCCTGAATTCAATTAGACTCCAAAGGGTGCAGTATATACCTTTGAGTGACTTCTCTTTACTTTGATGATCATAGATGAAATCTCACTATGTTTTACACTACAGGTGGTAGAAAAGAATATATGTCCATATCACCCATAGTCTTAAGTCATGATATCTCCCATTTGTTTTAACCCATATTTCATTCATATTCCTTCTGATTTAGGATTTTCAGGACAACTGACAATCTTTTCAGTGAGAAAACTCCTTAATTCAACGAGACTCAAAATGGTGCAGTATATATCTTTCTGTGACTTCTCTGTACTTTGATGATCATAGATAAAATCTCTCAATGTTTTACACTTCATGAAGTATAAAAGCTTTTAAGTCCGTATCACCCACAGATCTTAAGTCATTATTTCTCGCACTTATTATTACACTTTTTCATTCAAATTTCAGCTGATTTAGGCTTTTCTGGACTACTGGAAGTGTTTTCAGGGAGAACTCTCCTGAATCAATCACCCCCCAAAGGGTGCAGCATATATCTTTATGGAACTTTCCTGTATATTTATGTATATAGGTGAAATCTCTCTATGTTTTACACTTCATGGGGTAGCAAAGGATATAATTCCATATCACCACAGATATTAAGTCATGATTTCTCCCACTTGTTATACACCCTTTGTTCACTCAAATTCCTGCTGATTTAGGCCTTTCTGGACATAAAGCAGTGTTTTCAGGGAGAAATTTCCCGTATTCAATCAGACTCCTAAGATTGCATTATATATCTTTTAGTTACTTCTCTGTACTTTAATGATCATAGGTGAAATCTCTGTATGTTTTATGCTTCATAGGGTAGAAAAGGATATAAGTCCATATCACCCACAGATTGTAATTCATGATTTCTCCACTTCTTTTTAATGCATTTTTCATTGAAATTCCAGCCAACTTCGGCCTTTCAGGCCAACAACAGTGATTTCAGCAAGAAACCTCCTGATTTCTCTCCAAATCCAAAGGGTGTTGTACATGTCTTTCTGTGACTTTGTGACTTTCTGTACTTTGATGATCATAGATGAACACTCTCTATGTTTCACCCTTCATGGAGTAGAAAAGGATATAAGTCCATAACACCCACAGATCTTAATTCCTGATTTCTCCCACTTGTTATTAACCATTTTTTTCATTCAAAATCCTGCCAATTTAGTCCTTTCAAGCCAACAGGCAGTTTTTTCAGAGACAAACCTTCTGAATTCAATCACACTCCAAAGGGTGCAGTATATATATTTATGGAACTTCCCTGTACATTGATGTTTATGGATTAATTCACTCTATGTTTTACACTTCATGGGGTAGAAAAGGATATTTCTCCATATCACCCGCAGATCTTAACTCATGATTTCTCCCAATTGTTGTTAACCATTTTTCATTCAAATTCCCTCAACAGGCAGTGTTTTCAGTGAGAAACCTCGAGAATTCAATCAGACTAAAAAGTGTGCATTATATATGTTTTTGTGACTTCTGTGTACTTTGATGAACATAGATGAAAACTGTCTATATTTTACACTTCATGGGGTAGAAAAGGATATAAGTCCATATCACCCTCAGATCTTAAGTCATGATTTCTCCCACATGTTGTTAACCCTTTTTTCACTCAAATTCCTGCTGATTTAGGCCTTCAGGCATAAGGTTTGTTTTCATGTAAAAAGTCTTGAATTCAAACAGAATACAAAGGGTGCAGTAAATGTCTTTCAGTGATTTTTCTGTTTTCATGAACATAGATGAAATCTCTCTATGTTTTTAACTTCATGGAGTAAAACAGGATATAAGTGCATATCACCTACAGATCTTAAGTCATGATTTCTCAGACGTGTAATTAACACATTTCTCATTTAAATTCCTGCTGATTTAGGCTTTTCAGCCAACCAGGCAGTGTTAAAAGAGAGAACCTCCTGAATTCAATCAGACACCACAGGGTGCAGTATATATCTTTCTGTGACTTCTCTGTACTTTGATGTTCAAAGATGAAATCTATGTTTAATACTTCATGGAGTAGAAAAAATATAAGTCCATATCACCCACAGATATTAAGTCATGATTTCTCCCACTTGTTATAACCCATTTTTCATTCATTCCTGCTGATTTGAGATTTTCATGCCAACAGGCAGTGTTTACAGTGAGAAATCTCCTGAATTCAAACAGACTCCAAAGGGAACAGTACATATCATTCTGTGACATCTCTGTACTTTGATGATCACAGATGAAATCTCTCTATGTTTTATACTTCATGGAGTATAAAAGGATATAATTCCATATCACCCACAGATCTTAAGTCATGATATCTCGCACTTGTTATTAAAAATTTTCTCATTCCAATACATACTGATTTATGATTTTTAGTCCATCTGGCAGTGTTTTCAGGGAGAAATCTCCTGATTTCAATCAAACACCAAAGAGTGCAGTTATACCTTTCTGTAAATTCACTTTACTTTGATGATCGTAGATGAAATCTCTCTATGTTTTACACTTCATGGATTAGAAAAAGATATAAATCCATATCACCCGCATATCTTAAGTCATGATTTCTCCCACTTGTTATTAACCCTTTTTTCATTCAAATTACTGCTGATTTAGGCTTTTGAGGCTAACAGGCAGTGTTAGCAACAAACCTCCTGAATTCAATCACACTTTAAGGGTGCGGTATACATGTCTGTGATTTCTCTTTACTTTTATGATAATAGATGAAATCTGTCTATATTTTACATTTCATAAGGTAGAAAAGGATATAAGTCCATATCACCCACAGATCTTAAGTCATGATTTCTCGCACTTGTTAATAAACATTTTTTCATTCAAATTCCTGCTGATTTAAGCTTTTCAGACCAACTGCAGTGTTTTCAGAGAGAAACCTCCTGAATTCAATCAGACTCGAAGAAGTGCACTATGTATCTTTCTGTGACATCTCTGTACTTTGGTCATCATAGATGAAATATATGTTTTACTTCATGGGGTAGAAAAAGAAATAAGTCCATATTACCCACAGATCTTAAGTCTTGATTTCTCCACTTTTTATTAACCCCTTTTTCATTCAAATTACTGCAGATTTAGTCCTTCCAGGCCAACAGGCAATGTTTTCAGCAAGAAACCACCTGAATTCAATCAGACTCCAAAGTGTTCAGTGTATATCCTTCTATGTCTTCTCTGTACTTTGATGATCAAAGATTAAATCTATTTTTTACACTTAATTGGATAGAAAATGATGTAGTCCATATCACCCACAGATCTTAAGTCATGAATTCTCCCACTTGTTATCAACACTTTTTTCATTCAAATTCCTCCTGATTAGGTCTTTCAGGGTAACTGGCAGTGCTTTCAGCTAGAAACCTGCTGAATTTGATCAGACTCCAAACGTTGCAGTATATATCTTAATGGAACTTTCCTGTGCGTTGCTGTTCATAGATGAAATCTCTCTATGTTTTACACTTCATGGGGTAGAAAAGGATATAAGTCCATATCACCCACATATCTTAAGTAATGATTTCTCCCACTTGTTATTAATCCTTTTTTCATTCAAATTCCTTCTGATTTAGGCCTTTCAGTTCATCAGGCAGTGTTTTCAGGGAAAACCTTCTGAATTAAATCAGTCTCCAAAGGGTGCATTATTTATATTTCTGTGACTACTCTGTACTTTGGTGATCATAGATGAAATCTCTCTATGTTTTAAACTTCATGGGATAGAAAAGGCTATAAGTCCATATCACCCAGAGATCTTAAGTCATGATTTCACCAATGTCTTATTAACACTTTTTTTCATTCAAATTCCTGCTGATTTATGCCTTTCAATCCAAAAGGCAGTATTTAGAGCAAGAAAACTCCTGAATTCAAATAGACAAAATGGGTGCAGTATATATCTTCAGTGACTTCTCTTTACTTTGATGATCATAGATGAAATCTCTCTATGTTTTACCCTACATGTGGCAGAAAAGGATGTATGTCCATATCTCCCACAGATCTTAAGTCATGTATTGTGGCACTTGTTGTTGACACTTTTTTCATTCAAATTCCTGCTGATTTATCCTTTTCAGGTCAACTAAAGCGTTTTAAGGGGAAAACCTCCTGTATTCAATAAGACTCCAAAGGGTGCAGTATATATCTTTCTGTGACTTCTCTATACTTTGATGATCATAGATGAATATCTCTAAGATTTACACTTCATGGAGTAGAAAAGGATATAAGTCCATATCACACACAGATCTTAAGTCATGATTTCTCACACTTGTTATTAAACATTTTTTATTCAATTCCTGTTGATTTAGGCCTTTCAGGCCAACAGGCAGTGTTTTTTTTGTGAGAAAACTCCTGAATTCAAAGAGACTCCTAAGGTTGCATTATATACCTTTCTTTTACTCTCTGTACTTGATGATCATAGATGAAATCTCTCTATGTTTTACACAATATGGGGTGAACAGGATATAAGTCCACATCACGCACACATCGTAAATCATGATTTCTCCCACTTTTTTTTAACCCTTTTTGCATTGAATTTCCTGCCTATTTAGGATGTTCAGGCCAACTGCAGTGTTTTCAGGGAGAAACCTCCTGAATTCAATTAGACTCAAAAGGGTGCAGTATATATCTTTTAGTGAATTCTCTTTACTTTATTGAACATAGCTGAAATCTTTCATGTTTTATACTACATGTCGTAGAAAAGGATATAAGTCCATATCACCCACAGATCTTAAGTCAGGATTTCTCCCACTTGATATTAACACTTTTTTAATTCAAATTCTTGCTGATTTAGGCTTTGAGGCCAACTAAAGTGTTTTCAGGGAGAAACCTCCTTCTATTAGACTCCAAAGGGTGCAGTATATATTTTTAGTGACCCTCTTTACTTTGTTGATCATAGATGGAATCTCTCTATGTTTTACACTACATGTGGTAGAAAAGGATATTACTCCATATCACCCAAGATCTTAAGTCATGATTTCTTCCACTTGTTATTAACCCGTTTTTCATTCAAATTCCTGCTAGTTAAGTGCCTTCAGGCCAACAGGCAGTTTTTTCAGTGAGGAAACCTCCTGAATTCAATCTTACTCCAAAGGATTCAGTATATACCTTTCTGTGACTTCTCTGTATTTGATGATCATAGATGAAATCTCTCTATGATTATACTTCATGGAGTAGAAAAGGATATAAGTCCATATCACTCACAGATCTTAAGTCATGTTTTCTCCCACTTGTTATTAAACTTTTTTATTCTAATTCCTGCTGATTTAATCCTTACAGGCCAACAGGCAGATTTTTTGTGAGAAAACCCCTGAATTCAATGAGACTCCTAAAATTGCATTATATATCTTTCTGTTAATTTCTGTACATATGATCTTAGATGAAATCTCTCTATGTTTTACATATCATGGAGTAGAATAGGATATAAGTCCATATCACCCACACATCTTAAGTCATGATTTCTCCCACTTTTTTTTAACCCTTTGTTCATTGAAATTACTGCTGATTTAGGATGTTCAGGCCAACTGGCAGTGTTTTCAGGGAGAAATCTCCTTAATTCTTTTAGACTCAAAAGGGTGCAGTATGTATCTTTCAGTGAATTCTCTTTACTTTGATGATCATAGATGAAATCTTTCATGTTTTACACTACATGTGGTAGAAAAGGTTATTAGTCCATATCACCCACAGATCTTAAGTCATGATTTTTGCCACTTGTTAGTAACACTTTATTCATTCCAATTCCTGCTGACTTAGGCCTTTCAGGCCAACAGGCAGTGTTTTCAGGGAAAACTTCCTGAATTCAGTCAGACTCCAAAGTGTGCAGCATATATCTTTCAGTGAGATCTGTGTACTTTGATTATGATAGATGAAATCTCTCTTTGTTATACACTTCATGGTGTATAAAAGGGTATAAGTCCATATCATCCAGAGATCTTAAGTCATGATTTCTCCCACTTGTTAATAACCCTTTTTTCTTTCAAATTCCTGCTGATTTAGGCCTTTCATGTCAACGGGATTGGTTTCAGTGAGAAAGCACGTGAATTCAATCAGACTCCAAAGGGTGCAGTATGTATCTTTGTTTGACTTCTCTGTACTTTGATGATCATAGAGGTAATCTCTCTATGTTTTACACTTCATGGGATAGAAAAAGATATAGGTCCATATCACCCACTGATCTTAAGTCATGATTTCTCATTCTTGGTATTAACCTTTTTTTTTTCATTCACATTCCAGCTGATTTAGTCCTTTCAGGCCAAAGGCATTGTTTACAGGGAAAAAACTCCGGAATTCTATCAGACTCCTAAGATTGCATTTTATATCTTTCTGTGACTTCTCTGTACTTTGATGAACATAGATGAAATCTCTCTATGTTTTACACTTCATGATGTATAAAAGGATATAATTCCATAACACCCACAGGTCTTTAGTCCTGATTTCTCCCACTTGTTTTTAACCATTTTTTAATTCAAATTCCTGCTGATTTAGGCCTTTCAGGCCAACAGGTAATGTTTTCAGTGGGAAACCTCCTGAATTAAATCAGACTCCAAAGGGTGCAGCATATATCTTTCTGTGACTTCTATGTACTTTGATGATCATAGATGAAATCTCTCTATGTTTTACACTTCATGGGGTAGTATAGGATATAAATTTATATCACCCAAAATTTGAAGTCATAATTTCTCCCACCTTTTATTAACCCTTTTTTCATTCAAATTCCTGCTGATTTAGGCCTTTCAGGCCAACAGGCAGTGTTGTCAGGGAGAAACCTCCTGAATTCAATCCGACTACAAAGGGTGCATGGTATATATGTTTGTGTGACTTCTCTGTATTTTGATGATCATAGATGTAATCTCTGTTTTACACTTAAAAGTGTAGAAAACGGTATAAGTCCATATCACCCACAGATCTTAAGTCATAATTTCTCCCTCTTGTTATTAACCCTTTTTTCATTCACATTCCTGCTGATTTAGTCCTTTCAGGCCAAAGGTATTGTTTACAGGGAAAAAACTCCGGAATTCAATCAGACTCCTAAGATTGCATTTTATATCTTTCTGTGACTTCTCTGTATTTTGATGATCTTAGATGAAATCTAAGTTTTACACTTCATGGGGTAGAAATAGATATAAGTCAATATCACCCACAGATCTTCAGTCATGATTTCTCCCACTTTTTAATAACCCTTTTTTCATCCAATTCCTGCTGATTTACACTTTCAGGCCAATTGGAAGTGTTTTCAGCGAAAAACCACCTGTTTTCAATTGACTCCAAAGTGTGCAGTATATATCTTTCTGTAATTTCTCTGCACTTTGATGATTCTATGTACTTTGATGATCATAGATGAAATCTCTCTATGTTTTACACTTCATGGGGTAGTATAGGATATAAATTTATATCACCCAAATATTGAGGTCATAATTTCTCCCACCTTTTATGAAATATCTCTATGTTTTACACTTCATGGATTAGAAAAGGGTATAAGTCCATATAACCCAGAGATCTTAAATCATGATTTCTCCCACATGTTAATAACCCTTTTTTCATTAAAATTCCTGCTGAATTAGACCTTTCTGGCCAACTGGATTTGTTTTCAGTGAGAAAGCACGTGAATTCAATCAGACTCCAAAGGGTGCAGTATATATCTTTGTGTGACTTCTCTGCCCCTCCATTTCTTAACTCATGATTTCTCACACCTGTTATTAACCCTCTTTTCATTCAAATTCCTGCTGATTTAGGCCTTTCAGGCCAACAGGACCTGTTTTCAGTGAGAAACCTCCTGAATTCAATCAGACTGCAAAGGTTGCAATATATATCTTTCTGTGACTTCTCTGAACTTTGATGATCATAGATGAAATCTCTCTTTTTTTTTTACAATTCTTGGAGTAGAAAAGGATATAAATCAATATCACCCACAGCTGTTAAGTCATGATTTCTCCCACTTGTTATTAACCCTTTTTTTCATTCAAATTCCTGCTGATTTAGGCCTTTCAGGCCAACTGCTAGGGTTTTCAGGAGAAACATCCTGAATTCAATCAGAATCCAGAGGAGCAGTTTATATCTTGCTTTAACTTCTCTGTACCTTTGATGATTAGACCTGAAATCTCTCTATATTTGCACTTCCTGGTATGGTGCGATGGTGTAAGTCCATCGCACCCCCAGGTCTTAAGACATGATTTATAGCACTTGTTATTATCCCATTATGCATTGCAATTCCTGCTGATTTCAGTCTTTTAGGCCAACTGTCATTGTTTTCAGCGACAACCTCCAGAATTCAGTATGACTTCCATTGGTGCACTGTATATATTCTGTAACTTGTCTGTACTTTGATGTTTATAGATGAACTCTTTCAGTATTACCCTTCATGGAGCAGAATAGGATATAAGACCATATTAACTCCAGCTTTTAAATCATGCACTTTTAAATCATTTTCTAGCACGTGTTATTAACCAATGTTTCATTCATTCCTGTATGGTTCGGGCTTGAGGGGAACTTCCAGCATTTTCAGCCAGAATGCCCCCGAACTGAAACAGACTACAAAGGAGCTTTTTTAGCTTACTTAACTTTTCCCTACTTAGATGTATAGTGATGAAATTTCCCTATGTTGTACACTTCATTGAATAGCATAGGATCTAACTCCATCTCACCTCCAGCTCTTAAGTCATGATTTCTCACACCTGTTATTAACCCTTTTTTCATTCAAAACCTGGTGATTTAGGCCTTTGGGGCCAACTGGCAGTGTTTTCAACGAGAAACCTCCTGAATTCAATCAGACTGCAAAGGCTGTAGTTTATATCTCTCTGTGACTTCTCAGTACTTTGATGCGCATAGAAAAATTCTCTCTATGTTTTACAATTCATGGAGTTGAAAAGGATATAAGTCCATATCACCCACAGATCTTAAGTAATGTTTTCTCGCACCTGTTATTAACAATTTTTTCATTCAAATTCCTGGTGATTTAGGCCTATCAATCCAAAAGGCAGTGTTTTCAGGGAGAAACCTCCTGAATTCAATCAGACTCCAAAGGGTGCAGTACATATCTATCTGTGACTTTTCTGTACTTTGATTATCAAAGATGAAATCTCTCTATGTTTTACACTATATGTGGTAGAAAAGGATGTAAGTCCATATCACCCACAGATCTTAAATCATGGTTTCTGCCACTTGTTATTAACCCATTTTTTTTTCATTCAAATTGCTGCTTATTAAGGCCTTTCAGGCCAAAAGGCAGTGTTAAATGGAGAAAACTTCTGTTTCAATCAGACTCGAAAGGTTGCAGAATATATCTTTCTGTGATGTCTCTGTACTTTGATGAATAGATGAAATCTCTCTATGATTTACACTTCATGAGGTAGAAAAGAATATAAGTCCATATCACCCACAGATCTTAAGTCATGATTTCTCCCACCTGTTATTAATTGTTTTTTCATTCAAATTCCTGCTGATTTAGGCCTTTCAGTCCACATCTGTGTTTTCAGTGAGAAACCTCCTGAATTCATACAGACACCTAAGATTGCAATATATACATTTCTGTGACTTCTCTGTACTTTGATGATCATAGATGAAATCTCTAAATGTTTAACATTTCATGGGATAGAAATGGATATAAGTCCATAACACTACAGATCTGAAGCCATAATTTCGCCCATTTGTTATTAACACTTTTTTAATTCAAATTCCTGCTGATTAAAGGCTTTCAGGCCAACAGGCAGTGTTTTCAGCAAGAAACCTCCTGAATTCAATCAGACTCAAAGGGTGCAGTATATATCTTTCTGTGAATTCTCTGTACTTTGATGATCATAGATGAAATCTCTCTGTTTCATGGGGTAGAAAAGAATATAATCCATGCAACCACAGATCATAAGTCATGATTTCACCCACTTGTTATTAACCCTTTTTTCATTCAAATTCCTGATGATTTAGGCCTTTCAGGCCAACGGGGAGATTTTTTTCAGTGAGAAACCATCTGAAATCAAACACACTCCAAGGTATGCTGTATATATCTTTATGAAACTTCCCTCTAAATTGATGTTTATAGATGAAATCTCTTCATATTTAACACTTCTGGGGTAGAAAATGATATAAGTCCATATCACCCACAGATCTTAAGTCATGATGTCTCCCACTTGTTATTAAAACTTTTTTCATTCAAATTCCTGCTCATTTAGGCCTTTCAGGTATAAGGCAGTGTTTTCAGGGAGGAAACTCCTGAATTCAATCAGACTCCTAAGATTGCATTATATATCTTTCTATGACTTCTCTGTACTTTGACGATCATAGATGAAATCTCTCTAATTTTTACTCTTCATGGAGTCGAAAAGGATATAAGTCCATATCATCCACAGACATTAATCATGATATCTCCCACTTGTTATTAAGCTTTTTTCATTCAATTTCCTTCTGATTTATGTCTTTCACTACAGTAGGCTGTGTTTTGAGCAAGAAACCTCGTACATTCAATCAAGCTCCAGAAGCGTACAGTATATGTCTTTCTGTGACTTCTCTGTACATGATGATCATAGATGATATCTCTGTATCTTATACACACATGTGGTAGAAAAGGATATAAATCCATATACCCATAGATCTTAAGTCATGATTTCTCCAGCTTGTTATTAACCCTTTTTTCATTCAAATTCCTGCTCATTGAGGCATTTCAGGCCAACAGGCAGTATTTTCAGCGAGATAGATACCTTCTGAATTCAATCACACTCCAAAGGGTGTAGTATATGTCTTTATGGAACTTCCCTGTATGTTGGTGTTTATAGGTGAAATCTCTCTATGTTTTACACTTCATGGAATAGAAAATGTTATAAGACCATGTAACCCACAAGTTGTAACTCATGCTTTCTCCCACTTCTTTTTACTTTTTCATTCAAATTCCTGCTGATTTAGGCCTTTCAGGAAAACAGGCAGTATTTTTTCATCAAGAAACCATCTGAATTCAAACACACTCCTAAAGGTGGAGTATTTATCTTTAGGGAACTTCCCACTAAGTTGATGTTTATAGATGATATCTCTCTATGTTTTACACTTCATGGGCTAGAAAAGTATAAATCCACATCATCCACAGATCTTAAGTCATGATTTTTGAAACTTATTATTAACCCGTTTTTCATTCAAATAGCTGCTGATTTAGGCCTTTCAGGTAAAAGGCAGTGTTTTCAGGGAGGAAAATCCTGAATTTAATCAGACACCTAAGATTGCAATATATACATTTCTGTGACTTCTCTGTATTTTAATGATGATAGATAAAATCTATGTTTTACACTTCATGGGCTAGAAAAGTATAAGTCCACATCACCCAAGATCTTAAGTCATGGTTACTCGAACTTATTATTAACCCTTTATTCATTAAAATTCCTGCTGACTTAAGCCTTTCAGGTATAAGGTAGTGTTTTCAGGGAGGAAACGCCTGAATTCAATCAGACAACTAAGATTGCAATACAAAATATCTGTGACTTCTCTTTACTTTGATGATCATAGATAAAATCTATGTTTTACACTTCATGTGATAGCAAAGGATATAAGTCCATAGCACCCACAGATCTTAAGTCATGAGTCTCCCACTTGTTATTAACCCTTTTTTATTAAAATTCCTGCTGATAGAGGCCTTTCAGGCAAATAGGCAGTGTATTCAGGGCGAAATATCCTAAAATATAGACTCCAAAGGTGCAGTATATATCTTTCTGTGATTTCTCTGTACTTTGATGATCATGGATGTAATCTCTCTATGTTTATACTTCATAGGGTTAGAAAAGGATATAAGTCCATATCACCCACAGATCGTAAGTCATGATTTCTCCCACTTGTTATTAACCATTTTCTCATTCAAATTCCTGCTCATTTAGGACTTTTTGGCCATAAGGCAGTGTTTTCAAGGAGAAAATTACTGAATTCAATCACACTCCAAAGATTGCTATATATCTTTCTGTTATTGCTCCATACTTTGATGATCATAGATGAAATCTCTCTATGTTTTACATTTCATGGGGTAGAAAGGATTTAATTCCATATATCCCACAGATCGTAAGTCATGATTTCTGCCACTGTTATTAACTGTTTTTCATTCAAATTCCAGGTGATTTAGGCCTTTCAAGCCAACAACAGTGTTTTCAGCAAGAAACCTCGTGAATTCAATCAGAATCCGAAGGGTGCAGTATATATCTTTCTGTGACTACTCTGTACTTTGATGATCATAGATGAAAACTCTCTATGTTTCACCCTTCATGTGAATGGGATAGAAAAGGATGAAAGTCCATATCACCCACAGATCTTCAGTCATGATTTCTCCCACTGTTGTTAACCCTTTTTTCATTCAAATTCCTGATGATGTAGGCCATTCATATATAAGGCATTGTTTTCAAGGGAAACTCCTGAATTCAAGCAGACTTCTAAGATTGCGTTATATATCTTTCTGTGACTTCTGTGTACTTTGATGATCATAGATGAAATCTCTCTATGTTTTACCCTTCATGGGGTACATAACAATATAAGTCCATAGTACCCACAGATCTTAAGTCATGATTTCTCGAACTTGTTATTGACACTTTTTTTCATTCAAATTCCTGCTGATTTAGGCCTTTCAGGCTAACAGGCAGGGTTTTCAGCGAGAAACCTCCTTCATTCAATCAGACTCTAAAGGGTGCAGTATAAGTCTTTCTGTGACTTCTCTGTACTTGATGATCATAGATGAAATGTCTGTATGTTTTATACTTTGTGGGGTAGAAAATTATAAAAGTCCATTTCTACCACAGATCTTAAATCAAGATATCTCCCCCTTGTTACTAACGCTTTTTTCATTCAAATTGCTCCTGACTAGGCTTTCAGGCCAACCGGTAGTTTTTATCTAGAAAACTCCTGAATTCAATCAGACACCTAAGATTGCATTATATATCTTTCTGTGACTTCTCTGTACTTTGAAGGTCATAGATGAAATCTCTCTATGTTTAACACTTGTTTGTGTAGCAAAGGATATAAGTCCATCACCCACAGATCTTAAGTCATGATTTCTCCCACTTGTTATTAACCCTTTTTTCATTCAAATTCCTGCTGATTTAGGACTTGCACGCAAACAGGCAGTTTTCAGCCGGTAACCTTCTGAATTCAAACACAGGCCTAACGGTGCAGTATATATCTTTATGGAACTTTCCTGTACGTTGATGTTTATAAATGAAATATCTCTATGTTTTACTCTTCATGGTGTAGAAAAGGATATGAGTCTATATCACCCACAGATCTTAAATCATGATTTCTCTCACTTGTTATTAACCCTTTTTTCATTCATATTCCTGTTGATTTATGCCTTTCAGGCTAACAGGCAAGATAAGCGAGATAAATTTAAGCGAGATAAATCTTTAATTCAATCAGATTAAGACGGGTGCAGTATATATCTTTCTGTGACTTCTCTGTACTTTGATGATCATAGATGTAATCTCTCTATGATTTACACTTCTCGGAATTGAAAAGGATATAAGTCCATATCACCCACACATCGTAAGTCATAATTTCTGCCACTTGTTATTTAAACTTTATTTATTCAAATTCTTGTTGATTTAGGTCTTTCAGGCCAACAGGAAGTGTTTTCAGCGAGAAACTTCCTGATTTCAATCAGACTCCAAAGGGTGCAGTATATATCTTTCTGTGTCTTCTCTGTACATGATGATCATAGATGAAATCTATGTTTTACCTTTCATGGGATAGAGAAGGATGAAAGTCCATATCACCCACAAATCTTAAGTCATGATTTATTCCACTTGTTATTAACACTTTTTTATTCAAATTCCTGCTGTTTTAGGACTTTCACACAAATAGGAAGTGTTTTCAGCGAGTAACCTTCTGAATTCAAACACAGGCCTAACGATGCAGTATATATCTTTATGGACTTTCCTGTACTTTGATGCTTATAGATGAAATATCTCTATGTTTTATCTTCATGGCGTAGAAAAGGATATAAGTCCATATCCCCCACAGATCATAAGACATGATATATCCCACTTGTTATTATCCCTTTTTTTAAAATTCAAATTCCTACTTATTTAGGCCTTTTTGGCATTAAGGCAGTGTTTTCAGGGAGAAAGTTCCTGAATTCAATCACACTCCTAAGAATGCATTATATATCTTTCTGTTACTTCTCTGCACTTTGATGATCATAGATGAAATTTCTCTTTTTTTTACACTTCATGGTGTATAAAAGGATATGAGTCCATATCATCCACAGATATTAAGTTCTGATTTCTCCCACTTGTTATTAACTTTTTTTAATTGAATTCCTGCTAATTTAGGCCGTTCAGGCCAACAGGCAGTGTTTACAGTGAGAAACCTTCTGAATTCAATCATATTCCAAAGGGTGCAGTATATATCTTTCTGTGTTTTCTCTGTACTTTGATGATCATAGATGAAATATATGTTTTACACTTCATGGGGTACAAAAAGAAATAAGTCCATATTACCCACAGATCTTAAGTCATGATTTCTCCACTTGTTATTAACCTCATTTTCATTCAAATTCCAGCTGATTTGGGCCTTTCAGTCCAAAAGGCAGTATTTTCAGCAAGAAACATTCTGAATTCAATCACATTCCAAAGGGTGCAGTATATATCTATAAATCTTCCCTGTACGTTGAAGTTTATAGAAAATCTCCCTATGTTTTACGCTTCATGGAGTAGAAATGTGTATAAGTTTATATCACCCACAGATCTTAAGTCATTATTTCGGGCACATGTTATTAAACCTTTTTTCATTCAAATTCCTGCTGATTTAGGCTTTTCAGGCCAACTAAAGTGTTTTCAGGGAGAAACTTCCTGAATTCAATTAGACTCCAAAGGGTGCAGTATAAATCTTTCTATTGATGAACATAGATGAAATCTCCCTATGTTTTACAGTTCATGGGGTATAAAATAATACAAGTCCATTACAATCAAAGATCTTAAGTCATGATTTCTCCACCTTGTTATTTACCCTTTTTTCATTCATATTCCTGCTGATTTATGCCTTTCAGGCCAACAGGCAATGTTTTCAGGGAGAAACCTCTTGAATTCAATCAGACTAAAAAGGGTGCATTATATATCTTTCTGTGACTTCTCTGTATGTTTGATGATCAAAGATGAAATCTCTCTTAATTATATGCTTCATGGAGTAGAAAATGTAATAAGTCCATACCACCCATAGATCTTAGGTCATGAGTTCTCCCACTTGTTATTAACCCTGTTTTCATTCAAATTGCTGCTGATTTTGGCCTTTCAGGGCAACAGGCAGTGTTTTCAGGGAGTAATCTCCTGAATTAAATTACACTCAAAAGGTTGCAGTATATATCTCTCCGTGACTCCTCTGTACTTGATGATCATAGATGAAAACTCTCTATGTTTTAGACTTCATGGGGTAGAAAAGTCCATATCACCCACATATTTTATGTCTTGATTTCTCACATTTGTTATTAACCCTTTTTTCATTCAAATTCCTACTGATTTAGGCAGTCAGGACAACTGGTAGTGTTTTCAGGAAGAAACATCCTGAATTCAATTAGGCTCAAAAGGGTGCAGGATATATCTTTCAGTAATTCTCTTTTTTGATGATCATAGATGTAATCTCTCTATGTTTTACAATTCATGGGGTAGAAAAGGATATAAGTCCATATCACCCACAGATCTTAAGTCATGATTTCTGCCACTTGTTATTAACCCTTTATTCATTCAAATTCCTGCTGATGAAGGTCTTTCAGGCCAACAGGCAGTGTTTTCAGCGAGAAACCTCCTGAATTCTATCAGACTCCAAAAGGTGCATATATATCTTTCTGTGACTTCTCTGAATTTGATGATCATAGATGAAATCTCTGTATGTTTTACACTTCATGGGTAGCAAAGGATATAAGTCCATCACCCACAGATCTTAAGTCATGAGTTCTCCCACTTGTTATTAACCCTTTTTTCATTCAAATTCCTGCTGATTTAGGACTTGCATGCAAACAGGCACTGTTTTCAGCCAGTAACCTTCTGAATTCAAACACAGGCCTAACGGTGCAATATATATCTTTATGGAACTTTCCTGTACGTTGATGTTTATAGATGAAATATCTCTATGTTTTCCACTTCTTGCAGTAGAAAATAATATAAGTCCATCTCACCCACAGATCTTAAGTCATGATTTCTCCTACTTGTAATTAACTCTTTTTTTCATTCAAATTCCTGCTTATTTAGGCCTTTCAGTCCAACACACAGTGTTTTCAGGGAGAACCTCCTGAATTAAATCAGTCTCCAAATGTCCAGTACATATCTTTCTGTGACTTACTGTACTTGATGATAAGAGATGAAATCTCTCTATGTTTTACACTTCATGGGGTACAAAAGGATTTAAGTCCATATCACCCACAGATCTGAAGTCATGATTTCAACCACTTGTTATTGACCCTTTTTTCATTCAAATTCCAGCTGATTTAGGCCTTTCAGTCCAAAAGGCAGTATTTAGAGCGAGAAAACTCCTGAATTCAATTAGACAAATAGGGTTCAGTATATATCTTTCAGAACTTCTCTTTACTTTGATGATCATAGATAAATCTCTCTATGTTTTACACTACATGTGGTAGAAAAGGATATATGTCCATATCAACCACAGATTTTTTTTTTAAGGTTTTGAGTTAATTTGATAGTTCTTTAAGGACTGGGCTAGTTTGCATTTCTACCACCAGTGTAAAACACATCTTAACCAGAACTTTCTGGTCATTTCAATATGGGCCATCTCACAGGTATAAGATGGCATCTCACTGTGGTGTTTATAGTTCCCTGATGGTAAGTGATGATGGGCATATTTTCATGTGTCAGTTTGCAGTCTATATTATATGACTTTAATGTCTATGTCTGTTTTTGATTAGTTTAATTGTTTTCCTTTTGTTGAATCAAAACTTCTCTTTACTTTGATGATCATAGATGAAATCTCTCTATGCTTTACACTACATGTGGTAGAAAAGGATATATGTCCATATCAACCACAGATCTTAAGTCATGAGTTCTCCCAATTTTTATTAACCCTTTTTTCATTCCAATTCCTGCTGATTCAGGATTTTCAGGCCAACTGGATTCTTATCAGTGAGAAACCTCTTAATTCAAACATACTCCAAAGGGTACAGTATAAATCTTTCTGTTACTTCTCTGTACTTTGATGATCATAGGTGAAATCTCTCTGTTTTACACTTCATGGAGTAGAGAATAATATAAGTCCATATCACCCACATATCTTAATCATGATTTCTCCCTTTGTTATTAGCCCTTTTTTAATTCATATTCCTACTGATTTAGGCCTTTCAGGCCAATGGGCAGTGTTTTCAGAGAAACCTCCTGAATTCAATCAGACTCCAAAAAGTGCACTTTGTATCTTTCTGTGACTTCTCTGTAATTTGGTAATCATAGATGAAATATATGTTTTACTTCATTCAGTAGAAAAAGAAGTAAGTCCATATTACCCACAGATCTTAAGTCATGATTTCTCCACTTTTTATTAACTAATTTTTCATTCAAATGACTGCAGATTTAGTCTTTTCAGGCCAACAGGCAGTGTTTATGGTGAGAAACTTTCTGAATTCAATCACACTCCAAAGGGTGCAGTATATATCTTTATGGAACTTCCCTGTATGTTGATGTTTATAGATGAAATATCTCTATGTTTTCTTCTTCATTGGTTAGAAAAGGATATAAGTCCATATATCCACGATTCTTATGTCATGATTTCTCCCACTTGTTATTAACCCTTTTTCATTCAATTTCTTGCTGATTTAGTCATTTTTGGCTGTATGGCAGTGTTCTCAGGCAGAAAGTTCCTGAATTCAATCAGACTCCTAAGATTGCATTATATATCTTTCTGTTACTTCTCTGTATTTTGATGATCATAGTTGAAATCTCTCTATCTTTTACACTTCATGGGTTAGAAAAGGATAAATCCATATTACCCACAGATCTTAAGTCATGATTTCTCCCACTTGTTATTAACCCATTTTTCATTTAAATTCCAGCTGATTTAGGCCTTTAAGGTCAACAACAGAGTTTTCAGCAAGAAACCTCCTGAATTCAATCCGACTCCAAAGGGTGCAGTATATGTCTTTCTCTGACTTCTCTGTACTTTGATGATCATAGATGAACACTCTCTATGTTTCAACCATCATGGAGTAGAAAAATATAAGTCCATATCACTAACAGATCTTAAGTCATGATTTCTCCCACTTGTTATTAACCCTTTTTTCATTCATATTTCTGCTGATTTATGCCTTTCAGGCCAACAGGCAATGTTTTAAGTGAGATACCTCTTAAATTCAATCAGACTAAGAAGGGTGCAGTATATATCTTTCTGTGACTTCTCTGTACTTTGATGATCATAGATGAAATCTCTCTATGATTTACACTTCATGGAGTAGAAAAGGATATAAGTCCATATCACACACAGATCTTAAGTCATGATTTCTCCCGCTTGTTATTAAAACTTTTTTTATTCTAATTCATGCTGATTTAGTCGTTTCAGGTCAACAGGGAGTTTTTTTTTTGGTGTGAGAAAATTCCTGAAATCAATGAGACTCTTAAATTCAATCAGACTAAGAAGGGTGCAGTATATATCTTTCTGTTACTTCTCTGTACTTGATGATCATTGATGAAATCTCTCTATGTTTTACATATCATGGGGTAGAATAGGATATAAGTCCACATCACTCACACATCTTAAGTCATGATTTCTCCCACTTTTTTAACCATTTTTTCATTGAAATTACTGCTGATTTAGGCTGCACATGGCAATTGGCAGTGTTTTCAGGGAGAAATCTCCTTAATTCATTTAGACTCAAAGGGGTGCAGTATTTATCTTTCTGTAACTTCTCTTTACTTTGATGATAAAAGATGAAATCTTTCATGTTTTTAACTACATGTAGTAGAAAAGGATATAAGTCCATATCACCCACAATCTTAGGTCTTGTATTCTGCATTTTGTTATTAACCCTTTATTTATTCAAATTCCTGCTGATTAATGTCTTCAGGCCATAAGGTTTGTTTTCAGGTAGAAATGCTGAATTCAAACAGACTCCAAAAGGTGCTGTATATTTCTTTCTGTGATTTCTCTGTACTTTGATGAACATAGATGAAATCTCTCTATGTTTTACACTCATGGAATAGAACATGATATAAGTCCATATCACCCACAGATCAAAAGTCATGATTTCTCCCGCTTATTATTAACCATTTTTTCCTTCAAATTTCTACTAATTTAGGCCTCTCAGGCCAATTGGCAGTGTTTTCAGGGAGAAACCTTCTGAATTCAAACAGGCCTAAAGGTGCAGTACATAGCTTTAAGGAAATTTCCTGTTCATTGATGTTTATAAATGAAATATCTCTCTGTTTTAGTCTTCATGGGGTAGGAAAGGATATAAGTCCATATCACCCACACATCTTTATTCCTGATATGTCCCAATGTTATTAACCCTTTTGTTCATTGAATTTCCTGCTGATTTAGGCCTTTCTGGCAATAAGGCAGTGTTTTCAGGGAGAAAGTTCCTGAATTCAATCACACTCCTGAGAATGCATTATATATCTTTCCGTTACTTCTCTGTACTTTGATGATCATAGATGAAATCTCCATATGTTTTATGCTTCATTGAGTAGAAAAGTATATAAGTCCATACCACCCACAGATCTTAAGTCATGATTTCTGGCACATGTTATTAACCCTTTTTTCTTTCAAAATTCCTGCTGATTTAGGCTTTTCGGGCTAACTAAAGGGTTTTCAGGGAGAAACTTCCTGACTTCAATTAGACTCAAAAGGGTGCAGTATACATATTTTAGTGACCTCAGTTTACTTTGTTAATCATAGATGAAATCTCTCTTTGTTTTACACTACATGTGGTAGAAAAGGATATAAGCCCTTTACACCCACAGATTTTAAGTCATGATTTCTCCCACTTGTTATTTACCCTTTTTTCATTCATATCCCTGCTAATTAAGTGCTTTCAGGCCACGATTCAGTATTTTCAGCGAGAAACCTGCTGAATTATTTCAGACTCCAAAGGGTGCAGTATATATCTTTCTGTGACTTCTCTGTATTTGATGATCATAGTTGAAATCTCTCTATGTTTTACAATGCATGGGGTATGTAATGATACATGTCCATTACACTCAAAGATATTACGTCATGATTTCTCCACCATGTTATTTACTGTTTTGTCATTCATATTCCTGCTGATTTATGCCTTTCAGTCCAACAGGCAATGTTTTCAGCGAGAAACCTCTTGTATTAAATCAGACTATAAAAGGGTGCAGTTTATATCTTTCTGTGACTTCTCTGTACTTTGATGATAATAGATGAAATCTCTCTTTGATGTGCGCTTCATTGAATAGAAAATGATATATGTCCATATCACCCACAGATCTTAAGCCATGATTTCTCCCACTTTTATTAAAACTTTCTTATTCTAATTCCTGGTGATTTAGTCCTTTAGGGCAAAGGCAGTTTTTTTGTGAGAAAATTCTGAATTCATTGAGATTCCTGAAATTGCATTATATATCTTTCTGTTACTTCTCTGTACTTGATGATATTAGATGAAATCTCTCTATGTTTTACACATCATGGGGTAGAATGGGATATAAGTCCATATCACCCACACATCTTAAGTCATGATTTCTCCCACTTTTTTTAACCCTTTTTTCATTCAAATTCCTGCTGATTTAGGCTACTCAGGGCAACTGGCAGTGTTTTCAAGAAGCAAAGTCCTGAATTTAGATTCCACAGGGGGCAATATATGTCTTTCTGTAACTTCTCTGTACTTTGATGATTATAGATGAAAACTCTCTATGTTTCACCCTTCATGGAGTAGAAAAGGATATAAGTACATAACTCCCACAGCTATTTTGTCCTGATTTCTCCCTATTGTTTTTAAACCTTTTGTCATTCAAATTCCAGCTGATTAATGTCTTCAGGCCATAAGGTTTGTTTTTGGTAGTAACTCCTGATTCAAGCAGACTCCAAAGGGTGCAGTATATTTCTTTCTGTGATTTCTCTGTACTTTGATGAACATAGATGAAATCTCTCTATGTTTTGCACTTCATGGAGTAGAACAGGATATAAATCCATATCACCCACAGATCTTAAGTCCTGATTTCTCCCACTTGTTATTAAGCCTTTTTTTCATTCAAATTCCTGCTGATTAAGGCCTTTCAGGCTAACAAGCAGTGTTTTTACTGGGAGAAACCTCCTGAATTCAATCATACTCCAAAGGGTTCAGTATATATCTTTCTGTGACTTCTCTGTATTTGATGATCATAGATGAAATCTCTCTGTTTTACACTTCATGAGGTAGAAAACAATATAAGTCCATATCACTCACAGATCTTATGTCATGATTTCCCCCACTTTTTATTAAGCCATTATTCATTCATATTCTTGCTGATTTATGCCTTTCCGGCCAACAGGCAATGTTTTCAGGATGAAACCTCTTGAATTCAATCGGACTAAAAAGGGTGCAATATATATTTTTCTGTGACTTGTCTGTACTTTGATGGTCATAGATGATATCTAAAGTTTTACACTTCATGGGGTTTCAAAGTATATAAGACCATATCAACCACAGATCTTAAGTCATGATTTCTCCCAATTGTTATTAACCCTTTTTTTATTCAAATTCCCACTAATTAAGGGATTTCAGGCCAACAGGCAGTGTTTTCAGGGAGAAACCTCCTGAATTCAATAAACTTCAAAAAGTGAACTATATATCTTTCTGTGACTTCTCTGTACTTTGTTCCTCTTAGATGAAATATATGTTTTACTTCATGGGGTAGAAAAATAAGTCCAAATTACCCAGAGATCTTAAGTCATGATTTCTCCATTGTTCATTAACCCCTTTTTCATTCAAATTACTGCAGATTTAGTCCTTTCAGGCCAACGTGTTCATAGTGAGAAAACTTCTGAATTCTATCACACTCCAAAGGGTGCAGTATATGTCTTTATGGAACTTTCCTGTACGTTGATGTTTATAGATGAAATCTATGTTTTCCTCCTCATTGGTTAGAAAAGTATAAAAGTCCATATCACCCACAGTTGTTAAGTCCTGATTTCAAGCACTTGTTATTAACCTTTTTTCATTCAAATTCATGGTGATTTAGGCTGTTCAGGCCAACTGGCATAGTTTTCAGCAATAAACCTCCTGAATTCAATTAGGCTCAAAAGGGTTCAGCTTATATCTTTCAGTGAATTCTGTTTACTTTGATGATCATAGATGAAATCTTTCATGTTTTACACTACATGTGGTAGAAAAGGATATAAGTCCATATCACACACAGATTTAAGTTATGATTTCTTCCATTTATAATTAGCACTTTTTTCATTCAATTTACTGCTGATTTCAGTACAACATCCAGTGTTTTCAGAGAGAAACCTCCTGAATTCAATCAGTCTCCAGAGGGTGCATTATACATCTTTCTGTGACTTCTCTGTACTTTGATGATCATAAATGAAATCTCTCTATGTTTAAAACTTCATGGTGTAGAAAAGTATAAGTCCATATCATCCACAGATCTTAAGTCATGATTTCTTCCACTTGTAATTAACCCTTCTTTCATTCAAAATATTGCTGATATTGGCCTCTCAGGCCAACAGGCATTGTTTTCCACGAGAAACCTCCTGAAATCAATGAGACTCTAAATAGTGCAGTATATATATTTCTGTGACTTCTCTGTACTGGATGATCATAGATGAATCTATATTTTACATTTCATGGGTTAGAAAATGTTATAACTCCATATCAGCCACAGATCTTAAGTCAAGATATCTCGCACTTGGCATTAACCATTTTTTCATACAAATCTCAGCGGATTTAGGCTTTACAGGCCTACTGGAAGTGTTTTCAGAGAGAAACCTCCTGAATTCAATCACACTCAAAGGATGCAGCATATATCTTTAAGGAACTTCCCTATATATTGATGTTTATAGGTGAAATCTCTCTAAGTTTTACAATTCATGGGGTAGAAAAGGATATAAGTCCATATCACCACAGATTTTAAGTCATGATTTCTCCACTTCTTATTAATCCTTTTTTCATTCAAATTCCAGCTGATTTAGGCCTTTCAGGCCAACAACAGTGTTTTCAACAAGAAACCTCCTGAATTAATCAGACTCCAAAGGGTGCAGTATATATCTTTCTGTGACTTCTCTGTACTTTGATGAACATAGATGAAATCTCTCTATGTTTTACACTTCATGGGGTAGAAAAGAATATAAGTCTATATCACCCACAGATCTTAAGTCCTGATTACTCCCAATTGTTATTAACCCTTTTTTCATTCAAATTCCTGCTGATTTAGGACTTCAGGCCATAATGTTTGTTTTCAGGTAGAAACTCCTTAATTCAAACAGACTACAAAGTGTGCAGTATATGTCTTTCTGTGATTTTTCTGTACTTTGATGAACATAGATGTAATCTATCTGTGTTTTAAACTTCATGGAGTAGAACAGGATATAATTCCCTATCACCTATTGATCTTAAGTCGTGACTTCTCACACTTGGTATTAACCCTTTTTTCATTCAAATATCTGCTAATTTAGGCCTTTCAGGCTAGCAATCAGTGTTTTCAAGGAGAAAACTGCCAAATTCAATCAGACACCAAAGGGTGCAATATATATCTTTCTGTTACTTCTCTGTACTTTGATGATCATAGATGAAATCTAATTATTACACTTCCTGGAATAGAAAAGGATATATGTCCATGTCACCACAGATCATAAGTTATGATTTCTCACACTTTGATGACCATAGATGAAATCTCTCTATGTTTTATACTTCATGGGGTACAAAAAGATATAAGTGCATCACCCACATATCTTAAGTCATGATTTATCGCATTTGTTATTAACCCTTTTTTCATCAAATTCCTGCTGATTTAAGCCATTCAGGCCAACAGGCAATGGTTTCAGGGAAACCTCCTGATTTCAATCAGACTACAAAGGATGCAGTATATATCTTTCTGTGACTTCTCTGTACATTGATGATCATAGAACAAATCTCTCTATGTTTTACACTTCATGGGATAGAAAAAGATGTAAGTCCATATTACCCACAGATCTTAAGTCATGAATCTCCCACTTGTTATTAAACATTTTTTCATTCAAATTACTCTTGATTAGGCCTTCCAGGCCATCTGGCAGTGTTTTCAGCAAGAAACCTGCTGAATTCAATCACACTCCAAACGGTGCATTATATATCTAATGTAACCTTCCTGTACGTTGATGTTCATAGATGAAATCTCTCTATGTTTTACACTTCATGGGGTAGAAAAGGATATAAGTCCATATCACCCACAGATCTTAAGTCATGATTTCTACCAGTTATTAATTTTTTTTAATTTAAATTCCTGCTGATTTAGGTCTTTTAGGCCAACAGCCAGTGTTTTAAGTGAGAAAACTCCAGAATTCCATCAGACATCTCAGAATGCATTATATATCATTCTGTGACTCTCTCTACTTTGATGATCATATATGAAATCTATGTTTTATACTTCATGGTGTACAACTGGATATAAGTCCATCGCATCCACAGATGTTAAGTCATGATTTCTCCAAATTTTTATTAACACTTTTGTCATCATTCCTGCTGATTTAGGCATTTCAGGCCAACAGGCAGTGTTCTCGTGTGGAAACAACCGGAATTCAATCAGACTCCAAAGGATGCAGAATATATCTTTCTGTTACTACTCTTTACTTTGTTGAACATAGATGAAATCTCTCTATGTTTTACACTTCGTGGGATAGAAAAGGATATAAGTCCATATCACCCCCAGATCTTAAGTCATGATTTCTCCCATTTGTTATTAACGCTTTTTCATTCAAAGTCCTTCTGATTTAGGCCTTTCAGGCAAACAGGCAGTGTTATCAGTGAGAAAACTACTGAATTCCATCAGATCTCAAAGAATGCAAATATATCTACTGTTACTTCACTGTACATTGATGATCATAGATGAAATCTCTGTATGTGTTACACTTCTTGGGGTAGAAAAGGCTATAAGTCCACATCACCCACAGATCTTAAGTCTTGATTTCTCCCACTTGCTATTAACACTTTTTTCATTCAAATTACTGCTTATTTAGACCTTTCAGGCCAATATCTGTGTTTTCAGCGAGAAACCATCTGAATTCAATCTCACTCCAAAGGGTGTAGTATATATCTATAATGAACTTCCCTGTACGTAGATGTTTATGGATAAAATATCTCTATGTCCTTATAACCAACAAATCTTTACTCATTATTTCTCCTACTTGATTTTAAACCTTTTTTTAGTCAAATTCCTGCTGATTTCAGCCCCTCAGGCCATAAGGCAGTGTTAACAGGGAGAAAACTCCTGAATTCAAACAGTCTCCTAATATTGCATTATATATCTTCTGTGACTTCTCTGTACTTTGATGATCATAGATGAAAGCTCTCTATGTTTTACACTTTATGGGGTAGAAAAGGATAAAAGTCCATATCACCCACAGATCTTAACTCATTATTTCTGCCACTTGTTAGTAATTCTTTTTTCATTCAAATTCTGCTGATTTAGGCCTTTCTGAAAACAAGCAGTGTTTTCCGCAAGAAAACTCCTGAATTCCATCAGAACTCTAAGAATACATTATGTATCTTTCTGTCACTTCACTGTACTTTGATGATCATAGATGAAATCTGTGTAAGTTCAACACTTCATGGGGTAGAAAAGCATATAAGCCCATATCACCCACAAATCTTAAATCACCATTTCTCCCACTTGTTATTAACAATATTTTCATTCAAAAACCTGCTGATTTAGGCCTTCAGGCCATAATGATGTTTTCAGGTAAAAACTCCTGAATTCAAACAGACTCCAAAGGGTGCAGTATATGTCTTTCTGTGAATTCTCTGTACTTTGATGAACATAGATGAATCTCTCTATGTTTTACATTTCATGGAGTAGAACAGGATATAAGTCCATATCAACCACAGATCTTAAGTCATGATTTCCCCCAGTTGTTATTAACACTTTTTTTTTCAATTAGAGTCCAAAGGGTGCAGTATATATCTTTCAGTGACCTCTCTTTACTTTGTTGATGATAGATGAAATCTCTGTATGTTTTACACATCATGGTGTAGAAAATGATATAAGATCATATCACTCAGATCTTAAGTCATGATTACTCCCACTTGTTATTAACAATTTTTTCAATCATATTCCTGCTGATTTATGCCTTTCAGGATAACAGGCAATGTTTTCAGCGAGAAAACTCATGAATTCAATCAGACTAAAAAGGGTGCAGAATATATCTTTCTGTGAGATCTCTGTACGTTGATTGTGATAGATGAAATCTCATTATGTTTTTCACTTCATGGGGTAGAAAAGTATACAAGTCCATATCACCCACATATCTTAAGTCATGATTTCTCCCACTTGGTATTAACCCTTTTTCATTCTAATCCCTGCTAATTAAGGGCTTTCAGTCCAACAGGCATTGTTTCCAGCTATGAATTCTACTCCAAATGGTGCAGTATATATCTTTCTGTGACTTCTCGGTGCTTTGATCATCATAGACAAAATATATTTTTTACATTTCATGGGTTTGAAAAAGATATAAGTCTATATCACTCAAAGATCTTAAGTCATGATTTCTCCCACTTGTTATTAACCCCTTATTCATTCATTCCTGCTGATAGGCCTTTCAGGCCAAAATGCTGTGTTTTCAGTGAGAAAACTTCTGAATTCAATCACACTCCAATGGGTGCAGTATAGCTGTATGGACTTCCTTGTACGCTGATGTTTATAGATGAAATCTCTCTATGTTTTACACTTCATGGATGGAAAAGTATATAAGTTCATATCACCCACAGTTCTTAAGTCATGATTCCTGCACTTGTATTAACACTTTTTTCATTCAAATTCTTATGGTTAAGAATTTGCCTAAATCATAAGCGTTTATCATAAGACTTTTCAGGCCAACTAGAATTGTTTTCAGGGAGAAACACCCTGATTTCATTTAGACTCCAAAGGTTGTAGTATATATCTTTCAGTGACCTCTCTTTACTTTGATGATCATAGATGAAATCTCTCTATGTAATTCGCACGTGTGGTAGAAAAGGATATAAGTCCATATCACCCACAGATCTTAAGTCATGATTTCCCCCAGTTGTTTTTAACCCTTTTTTCATTCAAATTCATGCTGATTAAGGGTTTTCAGACCAAAAGTCAGTGTTTTCAGAGAGAAAACTCCAGAATTCAATCAGACTCCAAAGGATTCATTATATATCTTTCTGTGACTTCTCTGTACTTTGATGATCATAGATGGAATCTCTCTATGTTTTATGCTTCATGGGGTGGAGCCTGGAGCCAGCCAGGTGAATTATATATCTTTCGGTGACTTCTCTTTACTTTGATGATCAAAGTTGAGAACTCTCTATGTTTACACTACATGGGGTAGAAAAGGATATAAGTCCATATCACCCACAGATCTTAAGTCATGGTTTATTCCACTTGTTATTAACCCTTTTTTCATTCAAATTCCAGCTGATTTTGGCCTTTCAAGCCACCAACAGTGTTTTCAGCAATAAACCTTCTGAATTCAATAGGACTTCAAAGGGTGCAGTGTATATCTTTCTGTTACTTCTCTGTACTTTGATGATCATAGATGAAATCTCTCTGTTTTACACTTCATTGAGTAGAATATAATATGTCAATATCACCCACATATCTTAAGTCCTGTATTCTCCCACTTGTTATTAACCATTTTTTCATTCAAACTAATGCTGATTTAGGATTTTCAGGCCATCTGTCAGTCTTTTCAGTGAGAAACCTTCTGAATTCAATCAGACTCCAAAGGGTGCAGTATATATCTTTCTGTGACTTCTCTGTACTTTGATGATCAAAGATATAACTCTCTATGTTTCACCCATCATGGAGTAGAAAAGGATATAAGTCCACAACACACACAGATATTAAATCCTGATTTCTTTCACTTGTTATTAACCTTTTTTCATTCAACAACCTGAGATTTAGGCCATTAAGGCCAACAGGCAGTGTTTTCAGTGAGAAACCAACTGAATTCAATCATACTCCAAAGGGAGCAGTATATATCTTTCTTTTACTTCTCTGTAATTTGATGATCATAGATGAAATATATGTTTTACACTTCATGTGGTAGAAAAAGAATTAAGTTCATATTACCCACTGATCTTAAGTCATGAATTCTCACCTTGTTATTAACCCCTTTTTCATTCAAATTCCTGCTGATTTAGGCCTTTCAGATCAACAGGAAGTGTTTTCAGTGAGAACCATCTGAATTCAATCACACTCCAAAGGGTGCAGTGTATATCTATGTGGAAATTCCCTGTATGTTGAAGTTTATAGATGAAATCTCTCTATGTTTTAAGCTTCATTTAGTAGAAAATTATATAAGTTCATATCACCCACAGAACTTAAGTCATGATTTCTGGCACTTGTTATTAACACTTTTTTCATTCAAATTCATGCTGATTTAGGCTTTTGTGGCCAACTAAAGTCTTTTCAGGGAGAAACCTCCTGAATTCAATTAGACTCCAAAGGCTGCTGTATATATCTTTCAGTGACCACTCTTTATTTTGTTGATCATAGATGAAATCGCTATATGTTTTACACTACATGTGGTAGAAAAGGATATAAGTCCATATCACCCACATTTCGTAAGTCATGATTTCTCCCACTTGTTATTAAACCTTTTTTCATTCAATATCCTGAGATTTGGGCCTTTCAGTCCAACAGGCAGTGTTTTCAGTGCGAAACCAACTGAATTCAATCATAATCCAAAGGGTGCCGTATTTATCTTTCTGTGATTTCTTTATTTTTGATGATCATAGATTTAATCTCTATGTTTTACACTTCATGGTGTATAAAATGATATAAGTCCATATCACTCACAGATCTTAAGTCATGATTTCTCCCACATGTTATTAACCCTTTTTTCATCAGTGTCCTGCTGATTTATGCCTTTCAGGCCAACAGGCAATGTTTTAAGCGAGATACCTCTTGAATTCAATCAAAGACGGGTGCAGTATATATCTTTCTGTGATTTTCTGTACTTTGATTATAATAAATGAAATCTCTCTATGATTTACACTACATGTGGTAGAAAAGGATATAAGTCAATATCACCCACATTTCGTAAGTCATGATTTCTCCCACTTGTTATTAAACCTTTTTTATTCAATATCCTGAGATTTGGGCCTTTCAGTCCAACAGGCAGTGTTTTCCGAGCGAAACCAACTGAATTCAATCATAATCCAAAGGGTGCTGTATTTATCTTTCTGTGATTTCTCTATTTTTGATGATCATAGGTGAAATCTCTATGTTTTACACTTCATGGTGTATAAAATGATTTAAGTGCATATCACCAACAGATCTTAAGTCATGATTTCTCCCACTTGCTTTTAACCATTTTTCATTCAAATTCCTGCTGATTTAGGATTTTCAGGCCATCTGGCAGTCTTTTCAGTGAGAAAACTTCTGATTTCAATCAGACTCCAAAGGGTGACGTATATATCTTTGTGTGACTTCTCTGTACTTTGATGATCATAGATGATAACTCTCTATGTTTCTCCCTTCATGGAGTAGGAAAAGATATATGTCCATAAAACCCACAGATATTAAATCCTGATTTCTCCCACTTGTTATTAAACCTTTTTTCATTCAAATTCCTGAGATGAGGCCTTTAAGGCCAACAGGCATTGTTTTCAGAGAGAAACCATCTGAATTCAATCATACTCCAAAGGGTGCAGTATATATCTTTCGTTGACTTCTCTGTAATTTGATGACCATCGATGAAATATGTGTTTTACACTTCATGGGGTAGAAAAAGAAATAAGTCCATATTACCCACTGATCTTAAGTCATGAATTCTCAACTTGTTACTAACCCCTTTTTCATTCAAATTCCTGCTGAGATAGGCCTTTCAGGCCAAAAGGCAGTGTTTTCAGTGAGATACCATCTGAATTCAATCACACTCCAAAGGGTGCAGTATATATCTATGTGGAATTTCCCTGTACGTGGAAGTTTATAGATGAAATCTCTCTATGTTTTACGCTTCATTTAGTAAAAAAGTATATAGGTTTATATGACCCATAGATCTTAAGGCATGATTTCTCCCACTTGTTATTAACCCTTTTTTCAATCAAATTCCTGCTGATTTAGAACTTTCAGGCCAACAGGCAGAGTTTTCAGAGAGATAACACCTGAATTCAATCACATTCCAAAGGGTACCATCTATATCTTTAAGGAACTTCCCACTACGTTGATGTTTATAGATGAAATCTCCCTATGTTTTAACATCATGGAATTGAAAAGGATATATGTCCCTATCACCCATAGATCTTAACTCATGATTTCTCCCAATTGGTATTAAATCTTTTTTCATTCAAATTCCGTTGATTTAGGCCTTTAAGGCCATAAGGCTGTGTTTTCAGGGAGAAAACTCCTGAATTCAATCAGATTCCTAAAATTGCATTATATATCTTTCTGTGGCTTTCGTTTACTTTGATGATCATGCATGAAATCTCTCTATGGTTGATACTTCATGGAGTATTAAAAGAAAATAAATCCATATCACCCACGGTTCTTTGGTACTGATTTCTGCTCCTTGTTATTAACCCTTTTTTCATTCAAATTCCTGCTGATTTAGTCCTTTTAGTCCAACAGGCTGTGTTTCAGCGAGAAACCTCCTGAATTCACTCAGACTCCAAAGTGTGCAGTATCTATCTTTCTGTGAATTCTCTATCCTCTGATGATCATAAATGAAATCTCTCTATGTTTTACACTTCATGGGGTAGAAAAGGATATAAGTCCATATCACCCACAGATCTTAAGTGATGATTTCTCCCACTTGTTATTTTTTAATTCATTTTATTGATTTATCACAATTGTGCATTAATTGATCCCTCCTCCTCCCTCCATATCCCACTCTGTGTCCCCCTTCCTTCTCCCTCCATGCCCCCCTTTTATCCCCCCTACAGTCACTCCTCCCATTTTTCTGGAAATAGTTGTTTGTTAAAGTTGATGTTTAGTTTTTGGTTGTTTGGCCTGTTGTTCTCTTCCGATATATGGTAAGTATTTGTGTGGTTTTTGTTGTTGTTGTTTTATTTTTTGTTTGTTTTTTTTTACCCTGGGGCTTTCCCACTTCACTAACATTTGTTAACTATCCTGATCTTTTGTGCTCTTCACCTCCCATGCCTTCTTCCCCCTCCTCCTCTCTCACTCCATGGTTTAGTCCTATTGGTTGTTTTCATTTATTCTTATTTGTTTGTTTGATTTTCCCTATATCCCTCATATAAGTGAGAACATCCTGTACTTCTCTTTTTCTTTTTGACTTATTTCTGCCAATATGAGTCCCTCTAGTTCCATCCAGGTTGTTGCAAATGACATGTGTTTGTCCTCCTTGATGGATGTGTAGTATTCCATCGTGTATATATACCACATTTTTTTTTAGCCAATCATCTGTTTGGGGGCATTTGGTTTGTTTCCAATTATTTGCAACTTTAAACAGACCTGCAATGAACATGCGCGTACATGTGTCCTTTTGAATTAATGTCTTCATGTCCTCTGGGTAGATTCCTAGTAGTGGGATTGCTGGGTCGAATGGTAAGTCCACTTTCAATTGTTTGAGGATCCTCCACACAGTCTTCCATAGTGGCTGGACCAGTTTGCACTCCCACCAGCAGTGTAAGAGAGTTCCTTTTTCTCCACATCCACGCCAACATTTGTTGTCTGTTTTATTTATGTGGGCCATTCTTACTGGTGTAAGATGGTATCTCAGTGTGGTTTTAATTTGCATTTCCCTAATTATTATTGAGGTAGAGCATTTTTTCATATATCTATTAGTCATCTGTATCTCCTCTTTGGTATGTTTTTTGCCCCTTTGTCAAAGATTAATTGACCGTATATGTGTGGTTTTATTTCTGGATATTCAATTCTGATCCATTGGTCTGTTTGTCTGTTTTTGTACCAATACCATGCTGTATATATCTTTATAGAACTTCCCTGTACGTTGATGTTTATAGATGAAATCTCTCTATGTTTTACACTTGATGGAGTAGAAAAGGATATAAGTCCATATCACCCACAGATCTTAAGTCATGATTTCTCGCACTTTTTATTAACCCTTT
Source organism: Uropsilus gracilis (assembly GCA_004024945.1). NCBI lineage: Eukaryota > Metazoa > Chordata > Mammalia > Eulipotyphla > Talpidae > Uropsilus > Uropsilus gracilis. Next base: position 9,134 of record PVHY01006348.1, on the reverse strand, counting down.
TTTTCATTCAAATTCCTGCTGATATAGGCTTTTCAGGCCAACAGGTAGTGTTTTCAGCAAGAATCCTCCTGAGTTCAATAAGACTCCTATGTTTGCTGTGTATATCTTTCTGTAACTTCTCTGTACTTTGATGTTTATAGATGAACTCTCTAAATATTACCCTTCATGGAGAAGAATAGGATATTAGTCCATATCACCTACAGCTTTTAAGTCATGGTTTCTAGCACTTGTTACTAACCATTGTTTAATTCAAATTTTTCCATGGGTCGGCTTTCAGGGTGAATTTCCATCATTTTCATCCAGAATACTCCTGAATTGAAACAGACTACAAAGGGGTTTTTTTATAGCTTACTTAATATTTCTCTGCTTAGAAGTATAGGAATGAAATTTCCCTATTTGTACACTTCATCAAATAGTATAGGATCTAAGTCCATCTCACCTCCATCTAAGTCATGATTTCTCAGACTTGTTACTAACACTTTTTTCATTTAAATTCCTGCTGATTTAGGCCTTTCATGCCAACAGGCTGTGTTTTCAATGAGAACCTCCTGAATTCAATCACACTCCAAAGGGTGCAGTATATATCCTTAAGGCTGTGACTTCTCTGTACTTGATGATCATAGATGTAATCTCTCATGACTGTTTTACAGTCATGGAGTGGAAAAGGATATAAGTCCATATCACCCACAGCTCTTTAGTCATGAGTTCTCCCACTTGTTATTAACCCTTTTTTCATTCAAATTCCTGCTGATTTAGGCTTCCAGTCCAACTGGCAATGTTTTCAGGGAGAAACCACCTGAATTCAATCAGATTCCAAAGGGTTCAGTATATATCTTTCTGTGACTTCTCTATATTTTTATAATCATAGATGAAATCTTTCTATGTTTTACACTTCATGGAGTAGAAAAGCATATAAGTCCATATCACCCACAGCTCTTAAGTCATTATTTCTCGCACTTGTTCTTATTCCTTCTTTCACTGAAATTCCTGCGGATTTCGGCTCCAAAGGCCAATTGCCAGCGTTTTCAGCGAGAATGCTCCTGATTCCAAACAGATTCCAAAAGAGTAGTTTATATCTTACTTTAACTTCTCTGTACATTTGAATATTAGAGATGAAATCTCTATATTGTACATTCTGGAGTATATGGATATAAGTCCATTGCACCCCCAGGTCTTAAGACATGATTTAAAGCACTTGTTATTATCCCTTTTTCATTGCAATTCCTGCAAATTTCAGTCTTTCAGGCTAACTGTCATAGTTTTCATCAAGAATCTCCTGCATTCAGTACCAATCCAAAGGATTGTTTTTTGATGTTTATAGTTGAATTCTCTAAGTATTACCCTTCATGGAGTAGAATAGGATATATGTCTCTATCAACTCCAGCTTTTAAATCATGATTTCTCGCAGCAGTTATTAACCATTGTTTCATTCAAACTCCTGCATGGGTCGGCCATGAGGGTGAACTTCCAGCATTTTCAGCCAGATTGCTCCTGAATTGAAACAGACTACAAAGGAGATTTTTATAGCTTACTTAACTTTTCTCTACTTAGATGTATAGGGATCAAATTCCCCTATGTTGTGCACTTCATCGAATAGCATAGGATCTAAGTCCAACTTCCAAAGGAGCAGTTTATATATTATTTTAATTGTTCTGTACATTTGATGATTAGAGATGAAATCTCTCTATATTGTACACTTCATGGAGTAGAATTGGATATAAGTCTATCAAACCCCCAGGTTTTAAGACATGATTTCTAGCACTGTTATTATCCTTTTTTGCATTGCAATTCCTGCGAATTTCAGGCTTTCAGGCCAACTGGCATTTTTTTCAGCAAAAACCTCCTGAATTCAGTTTGACTCCAAAGGGTGCAGTGTATATCTTTCTGTAAATTCTCTGTACTTTGATGTTTATAGATGAACTCTCTAAGTATTACCCTTCATGGAGTAGAATTGGATATAAGTCCATATCACGTCCAACTTTTAGTCATGATTTCTAGCACTTGTTATTAACCATTGTTTCATTCAAATTCCTGTTTGGGTCGCCCTTGATGGTGAACATCCAGGATTTTCAGCCAGAATGATCCTGATTTGAAACAGACTACACAGGAGCTTTTATATCTTACTTAAATCTCTCTACTTAGATGTATAGGGATGAAATTTCCCTTTTTTGTACACTTCATCGAATAGCATAGGATCTAAGTCCATTTCACCTCCAGCTCTTAAGTCATGATTTCTGGCAGTGTTATTAACCATTTTTCATTCAAATTCCTGCTGATGTAGGCTTTTCAGGCCACTGGAATATTTAATGGAGAAACATTAAGAGATCATTCTGACTGCAAAGGTTGCAGTATATATCTTTCTGTGACTTCTCTTTACTTTGATGATCATAGAACTCTCTCTATGTTTTACACTTCATGGAGTAGAAATGGATATAAGTCCATATCACCTATGGCTCTTAAGTCATGATTTCTAGCACTTGTAATTAACCTTTTTTAATTCAAATTCATGCTGATTTAGGCCTTCAGGACAACTGGCAGTGTTGTCATTAGAAACCTCCTGAATTCAATCAGACTGCATTGGTTGCATATATATCTTTCTGTGACTTTTCTGTGCTTTGATGATCATAGATGAAATCACTCTATGTTTTACAATTCAGGATATAAGGATATAAGACTGTATCACCCACAGCTCTTAAGTCATGATTTCTCAACTTGTTACTAATCCTTTTTCCAATCAAATTCCTACTGATTTAGGCCTTCAGGCCAACAAGCAGTGTTTTCCACGTGAAACCTCCTGAATTCCATCACAGTCCAAAGGGTGCAGCATATATCTTTCTGTGATTTCTCTGTAGTTTGATGATCATAGATGAAAAAGTCTATGTTTTACACTTCATGGTGTTGAATAGCATATAGTCCATATCACCTCCAGCTATGAACTCAACAGTTCTGGCTCTTGTCTTAACCCTTGTTTCATTCAAATTCCCATGGATTTTGGCTTCTAAGGCGAATTGCCAGCATTTTCAGAGAGAATGCTCCTGATTTCAAACAGATTCCAAAGGAGCAGTTTATATTTTACTGTAACATCTCTGTCCCTGATGATAGGAAATAAATCTCTCTATGTTTTACACTTCATGGAGTAGATTCATTCAAATTCCTGCGGATTTCATTTGTTCACTAAAATAAAACAGATGCCGAGGTAAAGTTAATATCTTTCAATAACTTGTCTGTACTTTGATGTTTAGAGATGAGATCACTCTATGTTGTACACTTCATGGAGAAGAATAGTATAGATATACATCTTACCTCCAGTTCTTAAGTCATGATTTGTAGCACTTGTTATTAACCCTTGTTTCATTCAAATTCCTGCAGATTACTGTATTTTACGTGATATGCCAACTTTTTTAGCCTGAAAGCACTTGAATCCAGACAGATCTAAAGGGGCAGTATATATCTTACTTAACTTCTCTGCACTTTGATGTTTAGAGATGAAATCTCTCTATGTGGTATACTTCATTGGGTAGATTAGGATACCAGTCAATTTCACATCCAGCTCCTAAGTCATGATTTTGAGCACCTGTTATTACCCCTTGTTTAGTTCAAATTCCTGCAGATTTCAGCCTTTCAGGCGAAATGCCAATGTATTCAGCGTGAACGCTACTGAATCCTAGCAGACTCCAATGGAGCTGTTTATATCTTTCAGTAACTTCCCTGTACTTTGATGTTTAGAGATGAATTGTTGTACCCTTCAGGGAGTAGAATAGTATAGCTCTTCTTCTTACGGCCCGTCCTAAGTCATGATTTGTAGCCTTTGTTATTAACCCATATTTTGTTCAAATTCCTGTGGTTTTTATGCTTTCAGGTGAACAGCCAAGTTGCTCAGCGAGAACATTACTGAATCCAAACAGACTCCAAAGGAGCAGTTTATATCTTTCAGGAACTTCTTTGTACTTTGATGTTTAGTGATGACATCTCTCTATATTGTGCCATTCGTGGAATAGAATATGATATCAGTCAATCTCACCTCCACCTCTTAAGTCATGAATTCGAGCACTTGTTATTACACCTTTTTCTTTAATTTTTTTGCGGATTTAAGCCTTTCCGGTATCATACCAGCCTTTTCAGCAAGAACTTTAGTGAATCCAAACCAACTCCAAAGGAGCAGTTTTTATCTTTCAGTAACTTCTCTGTACTATGATGTTTACAGATGAATTCACTCTATGTTTTACACTTCATTGGGTAGAATGATATAGATTTCCATCTCACCTCCAGCTCTTAACTACTCATTTCTAGCACTTGTTAATAACCCTTAGTCAATCTTGTTAAAAACATTAAACAAATTCCTGTGGATTTCGGTCTTTCAGTTGAAATGCCAGATTTTTAGCCTGAAATCTCTTGAATCTAGACAGACTCCAAAGGAGCAGTTTATATCTTACGTAACTTCTTTGTTTTTGATGTTTAGGGATGAAATCTCTCTGTTGTACCATTCATGGAGTAGAATAGGATACCAGTAAATCTCACCTCCAGTTCTTAAATCATGATTTTGAGCACTTGTTAGTAACCCTTGCTTCATTCAAATTCCTGCAGTTTTTGGTCTTTCAACAAAAGGCCACCTTTTTAGCCTGAAGTCACTTGAATCCAGATAGACTTCAAAGAAGCAGATTTTATATCTTACGTAGCTTCTCTGTATTTTGATATTTAGAGATGAAATTACTCTGTGTTGTACACTCATGGAGTAGAATAGTATAGATTTCCATCTCACCTCCAGTTCTTAAATCATGATTTGTAGCACTTGTTATTATGCCTGGATTCACTGAATTTCCTGCGGATTTCTGTATTACAGGTGATATGCCATTTTTTTTATCCTGAAAGCACTTGAATCCAGACAGACTCCAAAGGAGTAGTTTATATCTTATGTAACTTCTCTGTACTTTGATGTTTAGAGAGGGAATCTCTATATGTTGTACCCTTAATGGAGTAGAATAGGATACCAGTCAATCTCACCTCCTGCTCTAAAGTCATGATTTTGAGCACTTGTTATTAACCCATGTTTCATTCAAATTCTTGTGGTTTTTATGCTTTCAAGCAAACAGCGAGCTTTTTCAGCGAGAACACTACTGAATCCAAACAGACTCCAAAGGAGACATTTATATCTTTCAGTACTTCTCTGTACTTGATTTTTAGAGATGAAATCACTCATTGTTGTACACTCAACAAGTAGAATAGTATAGATATCCATCTACCCCCATCTCATAGTCATAATTTCTAGCAGTTGTTAATAACCCCCGTTTCATTCAAATTCTGGCAATTTCGGTCTTTCAGGCAAAATGCCAGATTTTTTAATCTGAATCTCTTGAATCCAGACAGACTCCAAAGGTGCATTTTTTTAAACTTTCCCCTTCACCGTGCCGCCCTCTCCGCCATCCCTGGGAGCCAACCCCTGCAGCCGGCTTCCTCTGGAAACCAGCCCACCTTGCCCACGCCCAGGTTAGCTGCTGGAGGTCACTTACTAAACTAAACTAAATTACAGATCTACTTTCAACCTGGAAAACACTCCCATCAACATGCCAACCAACACAAGATCCATGGTTACTCAATATGTAGAACAGGTTAGAAAGCAAAACACAGTAAGGAGAAAAACTTTAAACATGCAAGCAACCCTACAGGAAGTAATCCATCGCCAACAAAGAGAGGACAATCCCTGCAGCCTGCTTAGTAGAGAGAGAAGCAGGCATAGGTGTGTCTACTGAAGTTAAGCTCAGTGCCAATGAACAGTTTGGAGCCTGCTTTGTAGAGAGAAGCAAGCAGAGGTGTTCAAGGTTAAATGTAAAGGTTAAAGGTGGATGGCCTATTTGTAGCCTGTTTTAGAAAGGGAAGCAGGCCTGTATGTGTTACAGTTAAAGTCAAAATATCTTCAGGTTGCCCTGTTTCACTATGATTGTGATGTATCCTCTTATATTTATGCTAATGACAGTAAGGTTAACACAGTAACTTTGATATCTCAACCACCTTTTGCTATAATCCCAATAAATGTAACTAATGAATGATATCATGATGCTGGTTGGTTAGTTCTTATGAAATTGCGCTCATTGTTAGCCAGACTTTAGAGAGCTGTAGGCATTATTATAATGGGAATTATAGCTTTAATACTGCTCTTTTAGGAGGAACCAACCATATCTACTGTAGCTCTTACACAAGAAATGCAAACTGTTTCATATGTAAATGCTTTAGCCACATTAATTATAACTTGGAACCTAGGTTATCAGTCTCATATGATACCATCCTAATGTTAGGAGATCAAGTTCAAGCTTTGCATATTCGAACTAATTTAAAGTGTCATGCAGAATATGCTCATGCATGTGTTACTAAATTACTTATACTGAATCTATGTTGCTTGGAATAGGGTTAAAAGGCTCTTCTTGTGTTGGAATGTTAAAAGCCTGAACAATAAATTGAGCAAATTTGGTATAGCGCTCCTTGATTTAGGAGATAAGCAGTTCCCTCCCTGCAGGACACCCCCTCCCTCTGCAAAAGAAAACAAATTAATAACCCCTCAAATGATCTTATGTTATTGGTGGTGAGGCACCCGAAATGGCACGATGTGGTGCGGTACCTGGGTAGAGGGTGGCTGGCTGCATAGCGGGAGGCAAGCTTCAGAGGAGTGCCTTGGAGGTGTGTGCAAGGGATGCCCCATGCTGATGCACACTGGTTGGGTGCCCAAAGTGACAAGATGTGGTGTGGTACCTTGGTAGCAGGTGGTGGACTGGGTAGCGGGTGGTGGGCTTCAGGGAGTTTCTGGGATATGTGTCCAAGGAAGGCCCCGTGCTGAGGTATGCTGGATAGGTGCCCTAAGTGGCTCGCTGTGAATGAGGTACCTGAGTAGCAGGTGGTGGGTTTCAGAGGGAGAGGCTTGGAGGCATGTCCGAGGTACACTCCATGCTGATGCGTGCTGGTTGGCACCCAAATGGCCCAATATGGTGCGGAACCTGGGTAGCGGGTAGCTGTCTGGGTAGCAGGTGATAGGCTTAAGAGGCAGTGGCTGAGAGGTGTGTCCGAGGGACCCCTCTGCACTGGAATGCTCCAGTTGGGCACCCTAAGTGGCACGAGGTGGCATGGTACCTGGGTAGAGGGTGGCAGGCTTCAGAGGGATTTCTAAGTTTTTCTTTTTAGGTCTGAAAGAGGGAAAGAAAGCAGAGAGAAGCTAGTAGCTGATGTTTGCATATCAATAGTAGGCAGGTACAGTGAAAATGCTAATGGCCTACTTGTATCCTGCTTTGTAGAGAGAAGAAGGCAGAGGTGTGTGGAGAGCAAAGATTTTTTCCCATTCGGTTGGGCATATTTTAGTTTTTTCTGTTGTCTCTTTTGCTGTACAGAAACTTTTCAGTTTGATGTAGTCCCATCTGTTTATGTTTTCCTTCATTTTTTTGGCATCTGTGGATGTTTCCAGAAATGGTTTCTGAACTGTAGTTCATGGAGAGTTTTGCCCAAGTTTTCCTCTATGTATGCTATGGTTTCAGGTCTGACCTCTAAGTCTCTTAACCATTTTGAGTTGATTTTTGTACATGGATTAAGGGAGTTTTCTTGGTCCATTTTTTTTTGCATGTCTTAGTCCAATTTGCCCAGCACCATCTATTAAAGAGGCTATCTTTGTTTCACTGTAGCTTTTTCACACCGTTGTCAAAAATTAGTTGACTATATATGTGTGGTTTTATTTCAGGACTCTCAATTCTGTTCCATTGGTCTGATTGTCTGTTTTTGTACCAATACCAACCTGTTTTAAGTACTATGGCTATGCAGTATAATTTGAAGTTTGGAATTGTGATACCTCCATTTTCTTTTTTTCTGGTCAGGAGGCTTTTTGATATACGGGGTCTTTTGTTATTCCATACGAATTTCAGTAATTTTTGTTCTATCTCTTTAAAGAATGTCATTGGAATTTTTATTGGAATTGCATTGACTCTGTAGATTGCCTTTGGTAGGATGGTCATTTTGATAATATTAATTCTTCCAATCCATGAACAGGGAATGCTTTTCCATTTCCTTATGTCTTCTTCTATCTCTTTTTGGAGCATTTTAAAATTTTCTTTGTATAGATCTTTAACATTTTTTGTTAGGTTTATTCCCAAGTATTTAATTTTTTTTGGTGCGATGGTGAATGGGATGGTTTTTCTGATTTCTTCTTCCTCTGCTTGACTTTTCGCATATAGGAAAGCCACTGACTTTTGTGTGTTGATTTTGTATCCAGCTACCTTACTGAGCTGGTCTATTATTTCAAGTAATCTTTCTGTGGATTTTTTGGGGTTTTCTAAATAGAGAATCATGTCATCAGCATATAATGATAGCTTCAGTTCTGCTTTGCCTATTTGTATCCCTTTTATGTCTTTCTCTTGCCTTATCGCCCTAGCTAGGACTTCCAGTACAATGTTAAAGAGTAGTGGAGAGAGTGGGCATCTTTGCCTGGTTCCAGATCTCAACTGGAATGATTTTCGTTTTTCCCCATTTAGGATGATATTTTCCAAAGGTTTGTCATAGATGGCTCTTATTATGTTGAGGTAAGTTCCTTTAAGCCCTAATTTTTCAAGGGTTTTTATCATGAATGGATGTTGGACTTTGTCAAATGCTTTCTCTGCATCTATTGATATGCTCATGTGGTTTTTGTTTTTTCTTTGTTGATGTGGTGGATTATGTTAATTGATTTCTGGATGTTAAACCATCCTTGTGCCCCTGGGATAAATCCCACTTGATCATGGTGAATGATGCTTTTAACACATCGTTGGATTCGGTTTGCCAGGATTTTGTTTAAAATTTTTGCGTCTGTGTTCATTAAGGAAATAGGTCTATAGTTTTTTTTTTGGTGCTGTCCTTATTTGGTTTTGGTATGAGTGTGATGTTTGCTTCATAGAATGTGTTTGGCAGTATTCCTTCTTTTTCAATTTTCTGGAAAATCTTTAGTAATGCAGGCATTATTTCATCTTTGAATGTCTGGTAGAATTCATTTGTGAAGCCATCAGGTCCTGGGCTCTTGTTTTTAGGTAGAGTTTTGATGACTGCTTCAATTTCGCTGCTTGTGATTGGTTTATTTAGGTTCTCTATATCTTCTTTGTTTAATTTTGGGGAGCTGTATCTTTCTAAGAATC
>PVHY01006347.1:40855-75378 GCA_004024945.1 Uropsilus gracilis | reverse complement strand
ACCATCTGGTCCTGGGCTTTTGTTTTTAGGGAGAGTTTTTATGACTGCTTCAATTTCACTGCTTGTGATTGGATTGTTTAGACTCTCTATTTCTTCTTCGTTCAGTTTTGGGTAGTTGTATTTTTCCAGGAATTTGTCCATCTCATCCAGATTGTTGTATCTGTTTCCATATAGATGTTCATAGTAGTCTCTGATTATCTTTTGAATTTCTTTTGTGTCTGTGGTGATTTCTCCTTTCTCATTTGTGATTCTATTTATTTGGGTCTTTTCTTTGTGAGCTTTGCGAGGGGCTTGACAATTTTATTTATTTTTTCAAAGAACCAGCTGTTTTGTTGATCCTCTGAATAGTCTTTTTGTTCTCTATGTTATTTATTTCTTCTTTTATTTTTATTATTTCTTGTTTTCTTCTGGGCTTTGGCTTTTCTTGTTGTTCTTTTCTAATTTTTCGAGTTGGGATATGAGGTTTTTTCCTTTGGATATTTTCTTGGTTTTTGATATGGGCCTGTATTGCTATGAACCTTCTTCTTAGATATGCTTTTGCTGAGTCCCAGACATTTTGGAGTGTTGTGTCTTTGTCATTGTTTCGAAGTAGGTTTTAATTTCTTCTTTAATTTCTTCCATTAGCCATTCTTCATTTAGTAGTATATTGTTCAGTCTCCATGTATTGGATATTCTTCTTGCTTTCTCTTTATTGTTAATTTCTAGTTTAATGCTTTTATGATCAGAGAAAAAAGTTGGTACAATTTTGATTTTTGTGTATTTGTTCAGGTTTTCCCTGTGTCCTAATATGTGGTCAATTTTAGAGAAGGATTCATGTGCATTTGAAAAGAAGGTGTATTCCCTTTTTGGGGAGTGCTGTGTCCTGTAGATATCTATTAGGTCCATTTGGTCTAGGTCTTCCTTTAAAGCTTTTGTGTCCTTGTTTAGCTTTTGTTTTACTGATCTGTCTTTTGGTGAGAGCGGAGTGTTAAAGTCTCCTACATATGTGTTTTCATCAATATTTGTTTTCAGTTCTGCTAGTAGCTGTCTTATGAATCTTGTGCTCCCACATTTGGTGAATATATGTTGATAATTGTTAAGTCCTTTTGGTGAGTTGAACCACGTACCACTAGGTAGTGTCCGTCTTTATCCTTTGTAACTTTTTTTATTCTGAAATCTGCTGTATCTGCTATAAGAATGGCTACCCCTGCCTTTTTCTTGGGACCATTTGCTTGTAGAATTGTTTTCCATCCTTTCACTTTCAGTCTATGCTTACCTTTAGGGATTAGATGTGTTTCCTGGAGACAGCAGAATGTTGGGTTCTCTCTTTTGATCCAGTCTGCAACTTTGCGTCTTTTGATTGATGAGTTTAGACCATTGACATTTAGAGTGACTATTGATGTGTGGGGTTCTAGTATTGGTTTTCTAGAGGTCATTTTGAGGTTCTGGTTTTGTTTTCTTTTATGTATATTCTATTTATTCGTCTGAGGGTAAAGTGGAACAATTCCCATAATGGGTTACTTCATTTCTACTGATATTGGTGAAATCTATTGACAAGCTACTATTTACAAGGTTTAATTCCTTGAATATTCTAATTGCTGTGTATTCTTGAAATCTAAAAATTATGATGTCAAAAATCATATCTTTTTTTTTGTTTTTTGGATTAATCTCTTCCTAAAACTGAGTTTCCTTAGTTTTGGATCCATAATGAAGAGTATGTATATTAGGTAGGAAGCAGGTTCAGAGACATTTTGGCTGATATTCACCAAACTCAGATATAGATTGATTTGTAAAGCAAATTGGGTAACTTGTGATGAAGTCTGTGGCTGCCAAGTTGCCTAAGAAGTTGTCAGTACATTCTTTTTCCCTATATAGAAGACAAGTTCAAAGGGTAAATTTGGGTCAAAGATTTTACCTACTGAGAATATACAGCCAAAGAAACTATCCCTTGGATCCTTTCAATTCTTGAGAGCATCAGCTTTTTCATTTTATTTTAGCCAGTGTTGGAAAGCCTTAGTCTTAGTCCATAGTTTTTCTTATTCTTTACCCCCGACCCTTTTATTTTGTCTAAGAGCCTTTTTCAATAGTTTTTATTTCAGTAGTAGAGCTTTCAAAATAATCTTTTGGTGTTTCAGTTTACCTGATAGCAGCTAATAATATAAACATATTTCTTAGCCATTAACCTACATAGTTGTCTCAATACTTAGGTCAGATTTGATTTATTTTAGTAATCTTTCCCCATCTCTTTTCAACAGAATAGTGATCTCTTGGTATTTAATCATGTAGCTTCTTATTCATATTTTTTAGCAAATTATACTATGCTATGGCTGTTGTTTAACTTGGCTTTCTCTTTTGCTGTATAGTAAGCTTCTGAAGGACAGTAACTCTGCCACAGAAAACTTGCAAATTCAATGATTACCTATTTTAGAACTCACAGTATTACAGATGTTAGATGTAATTGTATTAAGCATGTACATTTATTATCTTCAGTTGCATACCAAATGTTCTTACCTCCACAGACAGAATTACAAGTTCTTGTCAAATTCACATACCAGCTACTGAAGATTAGAGAGTAGCAGTGCAAGATAATAGAATCAGGAAACTCTTAGTTGCAATAATATTTTTAAAAGTCCCCTAAAATTTTGAGTTATAAATATGACAAAATACATTTCAGGTCAATAATTATATCCACACACATAGGAAAATTTATGTTTTAATCGCCAATGATTTCAGAGTCTAATTCTTATTTTCATCTCTTTTTATCCAGAATTAAGTTGAAACATCCAATTAAGGGGGAAGAACTATTTCCAAGACTGACAACTCCCAAAATCACTCTTGAAACAAATCACTATTCCTTAAATAAAACAGGAATGGGAATAATTTTGTGTTTGGATCTGTATATGTGTCTCTGTATGTATATCACATATATGATATATATCTGAATGTGAACTATCTTTGTTCTAGGAAGTAACTATTCCTGCAAGCATTAACACATTGCATTAACAGTTATTGCATGAAGAAAGGATTTTTTTGCCATTAACCTCCCATTTCACCATCATCTTTCCTTTATTTTCTCTGCTTTCTTATACACATGCCTTTCTGTTTTAGTTCTTACATTCATTCAGTCTGTTCTTCACTAGTGCAAATATAGAAGATAGGATTTGGGTCAAGAAGATAAGACTTTGAAATTTCATTCTTTTATTTACTCTCTGAAAGAACGTGGCAAGTTACTTAAAAGACCCTGAATGTCAAGGGTCAAGTGAACACAGTGAGTATCTCCACAAAGAGCACCACAAACAAGCAAAACTAAAATAACTACACACATTATACATGTAAGAAATTGTGCACTCTAATTGCTGTTTATTTGGTTATGTTTTTTAAGGTTAGTTCTTTCATTGAGATCTATACTTACTGTAATAGTATTCATTTCCTTCCATTTGCATCCTCAGCATTTCCGCAATTTCTATTCTTGTTAATTCTCTTAAGTTTCCAAACACACTAATAAAATATACATTTAATGCACATTAAACATCATCTCACCTTTCATCAGTTTATTCTTACATATTCATAATACACAATTATGTCTATTCAGTCTCTTAAAGCTTCTTTCTCATCATATTATGTCCCTAAAGACATTGATTCAATCCCTTCATTCTTATTATACCAAACAAGAACTCTGTCTTCCAGAGCTATAAAATAACTTTTGTATACTCTTGCCTCTTGAGACCCAAAATAAAATCCTCAAAACTTATCTTGTTTTCCCAAACTTAGTTAAGAGTAGAATCAAGTATCCAGGTATTCAAAACCAGAAACCTGAATGTGTTCCTCAGCTGAAATATCTTCATTCCCAGAGATAACAGAATCATGTATTATATATTTGGAGTTTCTAAATAGCTCAAAAACATCATCTGATCTCTAATTATTTTTGCATTTTTTCAGCATCATGCTATCACTGTTGCAGCCCATTTTTAAGTTATCTTTTAATAGCTAGAAATTCATGTTGGACACGAATTGGACATTACCTTATAAAAATGGAACAAATATCTTTTAGCACAAACTCACTGAGTCATGTATGATTCAAATGTAGACCCTTATGTCCTTTAAAGTTAAGTGTCTTTTTTCCATTTTTTTATGCCACACTGCCAGAAACCTTACCCAGACAAACTAAACTTCTTGCAGTTTCTCAAATGAAGACTTACTATATATATATATATATATATATATATATATTCACACCAATGGAAAGCAAATTGTAAGTCCTTCATTTGAGAAACTGCAAGAAGTTTATATATATATATATATATATATATATATATAATAAATGAGTAGAAAATGTTGACATACCTACTAACATAAGGCATAATCATACCTCCTTTTGGGGACTAGATAAGCTGATTGGGTCTCTCATTTGGTTTCAATTTCTACTGAAGAAATGTTAGAGTTTGGCATCACCTTGAAGTGTATTTTTTCTGCCTGAATTACAGAAACTGATCTATTCCTTTAAATTGCTTCTTCAGCAAATGCCCTTGTGTAAATTAAAGAATGAAGGGTCTTTACTTCAATATCCATTGGATCTGTTGTCTCTGTATTGCATCCAATATGCACTGCTCATGTCTAACACTCACCTTTTCAGAGCCTTAATTTATCTTTTCCTTCCTGAAGATGTCTTCCTCTTCACTTAGTACTCTTTCACTATTTAATAAACATGATCTCTTTTAATCTTATAACATCACTATAAGGCAAGCATTTCATCTGCTGTAATTATAAAACTAAATGAGACGCAGAACTAATGACTATCCTAAATGTAAGACTCAATAATTATTAAAAACAGGAAAATAAACCCAGGCCTGATACTACAACTTATTTTATTCTTACTTAATTATGCTATATCCCATCTAAATTCTACTTCTTCTGAAAACATTGCAATCATTCCCTTTGTGACTTTTGTCTAATTAATCTAGCCTTAAATGATCTAGTTTCTTTTGTCAATTAGTTTTTGAAAGACAAAGAACTAGATAGTGATATTCTATCTCATCTTTATTGATTTATGTTAACATATTCAGACATCCAATCTGAGATCTAATTTCTCCATTTGTGAAGTAGAGATAGAAATAAAATCCTCAGCAATTTAAGCAAATACTAAATGAATAAAGTGTTAAAGAAATGTAACTCGATATGAACACATATTTAGAATTCATGATTTATTAATTTCTACTTTTTCTTTCAGATAGCCTTAACTAATTTATTGTTATATAATATTGTTTTGCACAGTAAGTGAATATGACTTATTGCTATTAATAGTCACAAAAAAAATAGTTGATACATGTTCAGGTAAATAAGCAATTGCAAATAAATTGAATAATGTGATATGTTTATCACATATATAAAATGATATCTTTATCAAAATGACATTAATTCTTTACCAATACAAAGAAAGGAGAGGTTCTGTCAATAAATCAACATAGGAAAAAATGTTCTCAAATATAGAATTAGTTTATTCAACTGCAAAGGGAAGCAGTTTAACCAGATCACCAAAAATACCCTTTATAAAACAATGTACATCCCACCATCAATGAATTTAAAGATACAGAAAAAAATATGTACATTTGTCATAGTCTCCATTAAATGTATATATTTTGGTAAGATTTTTTAAAATTTGCACTGCATTCCAATGTAACTGTAAAAATGTGTGTGCATTTAATAATTGCTCTGTATACTAATTGGCTTGGTGAAAAAGAGCTCATTATTTGAGTCTAATAAGTGCACATTTTTAGATTTCACTACATTTGAACTTAATGTCATCTTTAATGCATTTATCTCCTTAGAGGCACACTTTCATTTGTGCTAATAACTAGAATTTGTCAATCTCATCAGATTCTCTTGTCTACCTCTGTTATAAAGGAATGAGATAGTCTTACATGCCATAAACCAAGGCGTATGACATTTCCTGTATATTTGTTCTCTGTCTACATGAAAGGATGACACTTAAAATAACTGAAATCTTGTCTTTTTTGAAGTTACAGAGAAATCTAGAAGAAAAAAAAATCAAGATTAAGAACTACAACCCAATCTGTAGAAATTAAATTTTATAGACAGGAACTTGATATGGCCCATTGTTACAGAGCTATATATTCTGGGTTAATGGCTTCTACCAAACTCTTTGGCATGAAAGCTGAATACTGCAGAAGGATATAGGGAATTACAACCACTGTATAACTGTGTAAGGACTAGAGTAAATATGAGAAGGAGGAATTTAGTGGGTTCAACTCTTGGTGGCTTAAGATCATTCTTGAATTACAATAACAGATCTTGGTGGAAGCTGCCAGGCACAACACTTCTCTATAACCAATATCCTTAGAATTTTCAGCACTAAACCTGAAAAACTGATATCAATAATTGATAGGTTGCTAGTACCAGTAATAAATACTAACTCTAGTAATGATTTGTAACAGTTATCAGTAACTCAAATAATTGTTTTTAAAAGAAATGCTTTTCTCCTGCTGACCAGACTATTGCTAGAGAAATAAAGATTATTGTTAGAGAAATAAATAAAATAGCCAGGCTTTTGCTTTGCTGGGCAATAAATTAGAGAACTAATTAATAGCTACATAACAGCATTGCATATTCTAATATATGTATCTAAAATTACTTTTTTTTTCATTTCTGAGTTAAGGGGAACTTGATAAAGAAAACATTCATCAGAATTAATTAATTTTCTTGAGTCAGGTGCTAACTTTTGAATATTGGAAAATAAAGCCTGTTCAGTCTGTTACATTAGCTTAAAATGCCCTATACTGTTGGGAGAATGCAACAATGGAGGGAACTTTGATGCTATGTAACCATATGCTATTTGCTGATTAACAGCTAATGACAGATGATATGTCTCTTGTATATGGGGGGAGAAGTATCAAAAATGCTAATTCCTTTTCCCCTAAAGGTTTCTGGACTGCAATATACTCAAGCTGAGAGGGAGAAAAACTTCTATTGACTTACCTTTGAGTTTGAAATTTTAATTATTTCATGAGATAAAACATTCTAATCTCTAATTGAAACACCAGAGAGCTTTATTACTTCTAAAAAGTAGGGAAGTCTTGGCAAGTCTGCTTTTTTATGTAGAATCAGGTAAAATTTCCCATCCTTACAGTGTAAGGGATAGTAAGTTAAAGAAAATTCATTTTAGCTCATGAGTTATTTTTGTGCAACACTGTATTATACAGGTAATACGGGATTTTTTAAAACTGTAATACTTCTAGTTTGAAAGCAATCATTGGACCATTAGATTATATTAAAATGGAGATAGATAGGGAGACAGCAGACAGAAAGGATGAAAATAATTTACTCTGGTAGTGTCAATTATATTGTTTTAATTCTTAATGTTAAACTTTAAGAAAGCTTTTATTAGCAGATTTTTCAAAGGATAGTGAATGAACAAACACAGAAGTAGTTTTAGAGTTATGTACTGTATAAGGAGAACTAAAGGAATCAGAGTCTTTATCTCAAAAAGGAAAATAAAGGAGGTACAGGAGTTATATGGAAAAGAGGGATTAAATTGTCTGTGGAGTCTCATATAGCAACATGAGGTCCCAAAGAAAGACACATTTCATTTTGTGCAGAGAAAATCTATCAAGTTTTTAGCACAAAATATTCTTGGCATTTCTGCTTATGTAAATTCTGTCATGTGTCACTTTAATATTACTTTCAACCTAATAATGTAAGATTTTAGACAACAGGTGGCACCAATTCCCTTAGGGGTAATACATGTCAAGTGCTTTGCAGGCCAAATAGGAACATTTATAGCAGAGAGGAATATTGATTTCTGAAGGAAATTACATGAAAAAAAATATAATGGATATTGATGTTGAGATATTAGTGAGAAATCTGGTATTGCTGAACATAGATTTTCATAGTAAGTATGGTCATTAAGGGTAGAATTCCTCTAATTCTTTTCATATGATAAACCCTGGAACAATTATGCACAATATTTCTGTCGACCATGTCAAAACTACACATTGCTAGAGTTTGTTACTGAATATACTTTCAAATAATTTTTTAGAAAGGCATCAGTAAGTAGTTTCCCATTTTCCAGATTTGTGTTTTTAAATGAGTGTATTGCAATGGATCTGTCTTCTTTTAATGGTTATATTATCTCTGCCAAAATGGAATCTGTTTCCCCTTTAAAAAAAATCACTTTTAAAGGACCGCTTTTTTCTATGTTGGAGTATCTTTAATTCTTTCATTTCTTAGTTACGAGAGGAGGTTTAACTTCTTTTATACTCAAGAAGATATCAGTGATTTGCTTTTCAGTGCACAGGATATCTTATAAGATTTATTCACATTTGCATGCTAGACTTCTCATTATTGAAGTCTGGAAAGAAAAACTAATGATACTTAAGAATATGTCATCCTTAAGATGCTCCTTTATCTCAAATTATAAACAAGAGACTCAACTATATTCCCAAGACTGATTAATGAAGGCAGAAGTGTTCTCTACTCTTTTTGAAATGTTTTCCCTTGTAAGACTTATGACTGGAATGATTTTTTGGTAACTACATTAAATTCCAAGACTTTCCAATTCCTTTGAATTTCATGCTGATTACACTTACGTTGAAAATATTTTGTCAGTTTTTTAAATTTGTTAAAATTTATTTAAAGAAAAAATTAAAAATTCTTAAAGAAATATTTATATAAAAGATTATATATGTTATAATTATATTATATATAGCATATATTATGTAAATGACATATATAAGGAATATATATTATCTCTTAACAAATATATATGCATACATACAGATTAAAAATTTCTTATACATGACTGTATGAGTGGGTATAAGATTTAAAGGGAAGAGAAGGTAAAGAAAGTAAAACTTAAGAGACGTTCTTGAATATAGTTATTAAATTCCGTAAAGAGCTTATTATAGATTACTAGGAACCCTTACTGTGAAATGTTAATTTCAGCTGATTCATAATGATCAGCATATCTTATCATCAATTTGAGACAAACTGTTTCAGTGAATGTTTTATGTGCTCCTATTGTTGAGTAGCCTGATGTTTACTTGGAGCTTTATAGAGGTTATTAGAATAATAAAAATATAGTCTGTGTGTATATGGTTATCTTGATTCAAGATTTAAACAAAAACTATACTAAGAAGTAAATAATGGAGTGACTATGAGTTTCACTGAGTTAAATTTGTTAATTTAAGCAATTATATATTTTTAAATATTTCCCATTCTAGAATCAACATAATTATGAAGATAATATACATTATACTCAGAAACATAAAACATAAAATAAGAAATCAGAAACATAAAATCTTTAAGCAAGATTCTGAGACTCTATTAACTGAATCTTCTTAAATGTTTTCATTTTTTAAAATGAAATATATATATCTTAGAACATTTGTTTTCAAAGGTTATTTTCTGAGGCCCTTTGAAACTCAGTGGTGAATGTGAAAGTTGTCTGAGTTAAGGTCTTCCAGTTTTTTTCTTTCCAACCCAGACTCATCCTCTTTTATAAGTTTTGTATACTGTACTTCTAAAACTTGAATTCATAAGTAATTATTTTTGATACAAATATATTTTAACATTTATCATTATGGTGGTTGAATGTAGCCTTTTTTGCTTATTTGCTGAAACAACAAGGGCAGTAGTATAACTTCTTCAGTGCAAAATAAGCAATGGAAATTATGTGGGAGTAAGTATGGAAGTTGCCAAGAGGAAATAAGGGAGAGGGAGAGAGAGAGGAGAGAGAAGGGAGCTAGGGAGAAAAGGAGGGAAGGAGAGGGAGCAGGGAAGGATATTTATTATGAAAAACTACCACTATGAGAAATTCCACAATCTGCTATCTATCAAGCTGGATTCCAGGAAAATTAATGGTATAATTATAATCCAAGTTTCAATGCCAGAGAACTAGAATGTGTGTGTGTGGAGGGGGAGGGGGACAGTGATGTAAATCCCAAGGACAGAATAAGTGATCCAGGTGAGTAGGGAAAAAATGGGTGCAAATTTCTTCATACTATATCTTTATTCTATTCAGATCTTCAAAAGTTTGAATATGCTTCTCTTAACACTGGGGAGATCAAATCAGTTACTGAAATCACCAATTCAGATGCTAATCTCATCCAGAAAATATTATCACATCCAGAAATAATGTTTAATCTGGGAATCAGTATAATACACTCAAGCTGACACATGAAGTTAACATCACATGCAGTAAAATCTCCATTTGAGAGAGCAATGGGTAGAGAATTGGGTAAGAAAATTGGGTTATGAGTATATACACCAAGACTGGAATGTGAGGCCATTTCCTATTTACTTGCTTTGTTAAGTATTTGTTGTGTCCAATGAATTACCCTAAAACTTAGCAACAAGGGACAACAAATATGTATTTTCTCACATAGTTTCTAATGACTAGCCACTGAGAACAGTTTATCAGGGTGGTCCATGGACTGTTGTCTCAAGGCTCAGCTTCGGTGGAAGGGTCTGCTTGAAAGACTGGCACATGACTTTTGACAGCCACAGTTCCTTCCTGGCTATAGGAAGAGGCCTCATTCCCTTCCCATGTAGCCTCCCTATGACACTGCTTGTTATATGGCAACTGACTTTTGTCACAGTCAGTTATACAGGAGAGAGCAGAATATGACTTTTGACAGACAGCCCCATATCCAACCCTGGCTATGGGAAGAGGCCCCATTCCTTTCCCATCTGTAGCCTCCCTATGACACTGCTAGTTATGTGGCAACCGACTTTTATCACAGTCAGTTACACAAGACAGAGCAGAAAACATAGAAATTACATCTATTTTTAAAGTCGTCTCAGAAGTGAGATACCATTCTGATATACTTGACTAGTCATATTGCCCAACTCTAGTAGAACGTGGAAGAGACTACACATTGCAGGAATATCACAGGCTGTGATCACAGAAAGCCATCATGGAGATGGGTTAACATGGTAGACATGGAGCTTTCAGCACATTACTAAATCTCATTGTGATATAGTTTATTCACTTTAATAGATTAAATAGTAACACTAGCTCATAAGTTTGTAATCATTTTTTTTGTAATCGGTTTTAGATATGTGCTATGTAAGTATCTATATGTATATTGTGTTACATGTATTTAATAATTACAAAACATGAAGTATAATTCCAGTAATAATATTAAGTTTATTACTTATCAGCATGCAATAAATACCCAATTGTGTACTTAAGGAAATTATATTATCACTTTAACATGAATTATTTTCTACGGGCTCTATCTCTATCTTCCAGTGAAATTACTCCCTTCTATTTTGTCAAACTTCTTTATGATGAAGCATCTTTTATTTGCATAAAATTTACCATATTGCTTTTCAGTATATCAGTACAGATATTTGTCAAATGAATAAATCTTTGAATGCATTAATGTATTAATGAATAAAATTCCATTTTATATTATTTACTTTAAAATAAGAATTACAAAACATAGTGTCTACCTAACAGTTAATTTTTGATTACCAAGTATATTTCATCATTTTTAAACCTTTTTGTTAGTTACTGTATTCAATTTTAGCAAAAAATTCATATCCTGAAGATGACCAGCAGTGTTTCACTATATTCTCTTTGTGCTTAAAGGATCAATACATAATTAATTCCCTTTCTACTCTGTTCATGTTTAGAAGTAAATGAAAGAAATTCAGAAGGCAGCAGGCAGGTAACTGGAGGTCATAAATTCACTTGAGTCACTACTAGGGATGGACAGGAGGACCTGATTAAAATCTCATCAAAATGGCTCTGATCATTGTGTAAATCTAGCCTGTCTCTTAAAATTAAGTCAAAGGGTGCTAAAAGCACATGAGACACAATGCTTGCTTCTCATGCAGAGCAGATTTCTAAAAGATGGAGAAAGACCCTGAGTCATAATGGTCAATTTTGCTCCTGAATCACCAATCCAAAGAGTCATTTTTCCTGTCATGGGGAGGAATAGGAGAGGAAGGTTAAGGAGAGGCATTCTTTGTGCTCTAATGGAAATGTGAAGTTACAAGAAATGAATTCCTTTCCATTCCCCAATATATATCTTACAAATAAGTGGCATAACTTCTTAAAAATGAAAAGAATAGGAATCAATTTTTATAAGTCAATTGCTATCATATAACAATTTCAGGACAAACTCTACACAGAAATATTCTTAGCAATTTTTAATAAAAAACTACAGCTGGAAAGTATATCTGCACATGATTTCCCATTCTGTTGACAGTGGACTCTAAATTTCTCATTTTATCTCATCTCTCAGTTTATTTGATCTGGCAGTTGTTTATTTTGTTTGATTTTTTTTTTTTTACTTCCCTTTGATTTCCCCCTTTACTTTTCAACTTTTGTCATGGACTTTATATTAAGTGTCTTTCTAACCTCTATGACAACATATCATTAAAGCAATAGAATGTTGGTTTCTGCATCATTATTTGGTGCAGATGGCATTTTTATAGGTGCCATGCAGAATTATTAGGCAGTGATATATATGCATGTATGATGTGATAGCTAAGTAGTTATTTTAACAACTGAGTCTATCTTCAAAATCGGTAAACTTTTTTAAATGAGGAATTTCTTGACATTCTTGTAAATTGGTGAGTGACTTAAAAGTTATAAACGTAAATAATATTTCTTTTTCTGTAACTATTGACCATTAAACCTTTGTCTATTTTCCTAAGGATGATATTATTTTCCTGAGGATGATATTACTATCTTTAAAGGATAAAAATGAATAAAATTTACACCTCCCCCCCCCCCTTATATTCCTCCCTCAGTCTCATCTTTATATTGGATTGCTGAGGAAAAAATATTGCTGAGCCAACAATAATGAAAATAAGGCATAGGCATTTTTGTCAAAGTCTTCAATACAGTGTGTAGTCTAAAAAGATTGAGAACCTTTTAAGAAACACTTGGCTTCCTTGGTCTCACTATCTGTTTGACTGTGTCAGAAACTCCTAGATTGTTCTCGATGCTCATGATATTCAACCCTGCTTTTAATGAGAAATACATTTCCAAATGCTAATAATCTTCACTCATTGTATGTTGGACCTCCTTTCAAGCCTGACCCACAAGCACATAATTTCTCATATCAGGTGTCTCATATTAACATTCATTGACCTTGAAATCTTCTGTCTTGCCTAGGACTTTTAAATCTTTTCAGTATTATTTCCCAATCTTCATTTAGTTACTGAATCACAACTAATTCCTCTTTAGTACTATAGTATCTCATTACAATATTTCATTCCAGTTCTTCAAACAATAAACTATTTCCATATCACATCTCTGCATTCCTAAATTCTATTATTCATTTCAGTTCCCAATCTACTTTTTTTGCTCATTTAATTTCACTGGGTCTTTTATTTTAGAGTCTAGGTCTAGGTCTCACTATGTTGCCCAGGTAGTCCCAAACCCAGGGACTCAAGTGATTTCTAGCCTCAGCCTCTCAGGTAGCTGTGATTACAGGTGCAATTCCCTGTGCCTGGCCACACTGGGTCTTCTTTTGAAGGATAAAATTAAGACATATAAGCTGTTAACTAAGGCATATTAAGTTGTTAACGGTGCCATCTATAATTTTCAATCTGATAAAATAATTTGACTTTATACATGTAACTTAATTTCTAATTAGCTTTTGCATTTTTCTAATAAAGAATGCAACACACAAGATGGCATACAAAAGTCCAAAAGTTGTGTAATGAGTAAATTAATAAATAAATATTGGATGAGTATAATAAATCTGGGCATCTGACCAATGATAACTACGTAACCAAAAAGAAGCAGAAAGGATAGAATCACCCATTTTAAAGAATAGTAGAAATGATAGTAATTAGTACTAATAATGTACTACTAATAATCACCATTTATGTAGGATGAAATTGAACAGAAGCCTTAATGTTCTACCAAAGTGATAGACATGTCAGCATTCGACCACTAATATTCACATACATGATTAAATAACTATAATTTAGTGAAGAACATACTAACTGGCAGAACTATCATACTAACTAGTAGAACTATTTTGCATCTCAGGCTTTACATCATGACTTTATATAGATTTTATAAAGGGCCACAGAGATGGGATGGTGTTAGGATTGTTGCTGGGATGAGGAGATAATGTTTAAACATAAGAATAGATTATTGTGCTCATATAACATAGGAAGTGGCAGGATATATATGGAATCTAAAGTCTCATCAAATATTTCACTGCTGTCATGAAAGTTTCAATGCTTAAAGTATTCCCTAATGTCGAGAATGTTATCATGCAACAAAGGCATCTAATTTTCTATCTTCCCATAAATTTGTTCTCTCTATAAAGAAGACAAATATTTTCTTTCTTATTATTAGGAACTTAATCCTTAGGGAAATGAGCTGAAGTGAAATTCTGATTTATGGATAAACAAGCACCAAATGCAACACTGAATTAGGGCCCATTTTGTCAGTTATTTCATATCTCTGGCTCTTTGGAATCAACTCCTTTCAGGTTCCAACCCATTTCTCATGTACAGAGAGCGTTTGCACTGTGCTTCAGTGCTGCCTGCTTGCTGCTCCTTATTATTTTTTTAAAGAATGCCTCCATTTCCTCAACTCTATAAACATCTGTTTTAAGTCTTTGGTTAGGGTATGTTATTTAGTTACTGGACTATGATTTGAGGACATCCATCTCTTACTATTCTTTTGGGTTTGCTTATTGACTTGATTTTAAGGCTAACTTTACAATAAGAACCTCACCTTATTACTTTTAAGTAATTACCTCTTTGGCCTATAAAGAGGAGTATGCAAATAGGACTCAGATGCATGTTGAGGAAGTTCAGACTGGGTTGAATAACTGAGCCCAACATAGTGAAACTATCTTGAATGCTCAGGTAATTCTAGTATAGACGTTTTGTTAGTGTTACCTTGACTTCATTATATCCTCTGCCACATATATTAGTTCTCTTAAATAAGTCAGATCTTGTGTCAATATTAAGTATAAAAATACAGTATGTGCCTGATTCCAACAATTTACTGAAAAGTAGATTTCATTTGA
Source organism: Uropsilus gracilis (assembly GCA_004024945.1). Classification (NCBI taxonomy): domain Eukaryota; kingdom Metazoa; phylum Chordata; class Mammalia; order Eulipotyphla; family Talpidae; genus Uropsilus; species Uropsilus gracilis. The sequence continues at coordinate 60,370 of PVHY01006347.1, read as the reverse complement.
CTATTCTGATTCAACTATATGAAATATGGAGTTCAACATATGAGCATTTGTGTGCTCATATAGGTCTAGCTTTCCCCCAATCCCATGGGAAAAGATAAAGCAATACAGATGTCAAACTCATATGATAAATATTTAAACATGTATTTGAGTTAATGAAACTCTTCATATATACAGATATATGCATATATGTATATGCTATATTCATGCATACACCAATATATAATAAACTTAATAAATAGGATTAGAAATGAACAGGAAAAACTACAACATATATCTCAGCTAGTCAGAGAACCATAAATCAGTACTCAGAACATATATATGGTAGTAGACTGAATAACCTAGAAAAGATGAGAAATTCTTAGAAATATACAAATATTCAAGTCTGCATACAAACAAAAATACAAAATCTGAAGATCTCAATTACAGGCAAAGAAAGTGAAACACTGATCAAAAGGTCTTTTAAAAAATCAAAAGTCCCTGAACTGATGATTTCTTTAATGAGTTCTACCAAAACTTCAAAGATAGGCTAATACTTCCCCTTCTCAAACTCTTCTAAAAATTGAGTAGGGAATACCTCCGAAAATGTTTTGCAAGGCTAAATATTACCCTGATATCAAAACCACACCAAGACACCACACATAATAAAAGAAAACTACAGATCAATCACCCTGATGGACATTTTGCCTGCACAGTGAGATGATAAAAGAGGATCATGTGTAGGCTTAAAGTGAATCAGTGGCCTCAAGTCTATGGGAAGGAACATATGTATCATTTTTTAATTAGAATTCTGTAGTGGGACCAATAAAATAAAATCGTCTAGATATAGGGTTAAAAATACTGACTTAAAAAATAGGTTATAAAATCAAGAACTTTACACTGAAGATTGATAGACTTGCTAATTATTCACTTCAATGCCTGTCTCTCATACTGCTAACTGATGCAATGTTAGATATTTTAGAGTGTTTTATGTTTTTCATTAACTTCATAATTCTTAATAATTTTCTTTTTTATACTAAATCTTATATATATAAGATTTATATTATATATATAAATATATATATTTATATATATATATATCATATATACATATATATATATATATTTCACATCTTTGTATTCTCCAGGGATCACCCATCACTTCCTTTCCTGACCGCTCACTCTTCATCTCCCTCCCTCCCCCCAGTTGTGTACTTTAGTTTGGTTGTTAGCTTGCTTTGACTTTTTCTCCTGGCATTGTGTTTGTTTTTCCTATGACCCATATATTAGTGAAACCATTTGTTTTCTGTCTTTTTCTTTCTGACTTGTTTCTGCTAATACGATTTCTTCTAGGTACATCCATGTGGATGTACCTAATTCTCAATCATTTTTTTCATCACAATAAACTAAATTGTATCATGTTTTATTTTACTTATTTTCTAGATATAACTCTAGAAATCAGAACGCTGCTTTAAATAAAATAAGGAATAAGAGTATAAAAACTTATATACTAGAAATAGATAGTAAAAGTTTCATTAAAATTATGTAAGAAATTTAATAGATGATGTCAAGGGAAAATAGCTTTATCATATTATAAAAGGTTAGATATGAAAAACCAGTTATTGTGTGATCTTAGACAAGTTGTTCAATTAATTTGCCTATTTTTGAAGGATAATTATAATGTCATCTCAATATACTATTAGAACCAATTTAAGAACTTATATTAAGGTATCAGATTAGCAGCAAGCCCATGTACGTCCTCCATATATTATCAGTTAATTTTTAATGAATCTGAATTATATGTCACCCCTATTTTGTATGCGATCCATCTCTTATACTCAAATTATTGTCAAGGAAACTTTTCCCCAACAGTATCAAATTGAGTGTGATTTCACTCATATCTAATAACTGTCCTCTATACTCACATACCTCTATGACATTCTTGTATTTCTACATTGATCTTCTGATCCCTTTAATGTTAATGAGATAATTGAGAGCAATTTTTTTGTCCCACTTTATACTGCCATTTTGTTCTTATATAATGAAGCATTTAAACTAAAAATTTATTTTGTACATGAACACAGTAAGTTACACTTCAAAACAGGGTTTATTTTTGTCATAATTCTTTCACATCTTTGTCCTCCATTAAAAAAATGTTGTCCATAAAAAATAATCTAGAGCTACAGATTATCTTTTACTCTCTAACATATATATATATATATTTTTTTGCTTTCCTAGTTAACTAGGTGGCAATACTGTGTCTTCAAATCAGATAACCCTGAGCTTATGATGATTCAAGCTATGTTTTTTGGCCTCATGATGGCAAAAGAAAGCATCATGAATTCAGTAGAAATCATACTCTGCATTCTGGTATTTTCTTGGTCTAACTATATGTGGTTACAAATGCTGTTGTGATGTTCAGTAGCAGCAGTGAGTACAGCTTTCAGACAGCTACTAGGTGATGAAGGTGACCTCTATACTACAGGGTACTGTGTTACTAGAATTTCTGATATGTAATATTTTAAAGTTATGATAGTTTCAACTTATGATGGGTTTTTTTGGGAATTGACCCCATCCATCATGAGTCTAAGAGATCTGTATGTCTGAAAACAACCAACAATCAAGAGGATTTCTAGTTCACTGGTGGTTGATTCACACTGAAAGCAGCATTTACGATTTATCAGAAACTTCTTTACAGGACTTCTTTCATTATTTTAGATAGTCCTTTGTCTCTATGTAGTGCCACCCAATGACTCCTATTAAAGATGCTGTCTTGGCATTCTTTTCTTGGAGCTTCATAGAACCCACTATTTATTCAGCATATTTACAGTGTTACCAAGAGTTGTTAAGAAATTATTGCATCAGTCCTAACTAGCCAAAAGTACAGAATTATGGAAAGTGAGTCTAACATAACATCTAATAGGTAGATACAATTTTCAATTACCTAATTTTTTAGATGAAGGTAAAAGTTGGGAAAAGAAACTTGACTGTTAGCAAGAGATAGAACTCTAAATTTCAAATCCCTTATCCAACAGTTTTTTTTTTTTTTAGTATCTTATAGTGACAGTTAAAGTAAGTTTAACTTACTTTACTTACTGTGAAAACTCTGATCTAAACAAAAACAATTACCATGTATCATGACAATGGAGAAATAAACAAAATTTACTCACCAGGAGAATGACCTAGACAGGTCTCAAAGAAAAAGTGGCATTTCAATTGTTTGTAGACGTTGACAGTTGATAATTAAATAGTTGAGAATAAGAACTCATTCTATGTAGAGAATAACATATTCATGAACTCATGCAAGATTATTTATCATAACATTTTGAGATTAAGTCAAAATCTCACTAACACTTTTTTCTTTACTAAGTATAGTGCTTTGTTTTTTTTTTTTTTTTGCTTTTGTTATTGTTTTACATTTTCCCTAATTGAAACTCAAAGTTACACACACTGAAGACTTCTCAAAACACTGTATGGGAGAATAAGGTTCTCAATCTATCCTTCTTTGCCTATATATTTGCAATTTAGGGAATTTCTCATTTTTTCTAGGGAAAACTGACATTTGGAAAATGTCTATTCTGCTACCTGTGTAGTGTTTGCACCTTTACTTTCATGTTATTTCTTGCAGCAATATCTTTGCATCTGCCCATGTTCCAAACATACTTTTCTTTTTTAAAAATTTGTTTTGTATTCCATGTTGATCTACCTGAAACTCATCCTCACCCTGCCTTTTTTTTTACACTTGAGACAAACTTCTTTTCTCATGTCATTGACACAGAAGCAAGACTGTTTAGGTATCCTTTCCTCACAATTGTAAATGAGAAAATTTCATTTCTTTTTAAATTATTTCTTACTAACTTTAGTCTAGTAGATATATGTAATATATTTATATATACTGTATATAAAGTAATCATTTTTCATTATCATTACCATATACTTACTGCTCAAGAAATTTGTACATATTTAAGAAATTCCAACTGACCTAATGTCCTTTCTCATTCTATATTTTGACATCATTCTGAGAGCTGCACTGACCTTGCAGAAAGCTCATTAAATAAACTATCTACTTGAACCCTAAGTTCAAATGATGTTCACCTACTTGAACCCTAAGTTCAAACACTCTTCACCTTTGGTCATATGCATTGAATTTCATCCTATTGAGAGACACTTAAATGATTAGAGTTCTTAATTTTATGAGATGGTGATGAGGAGTTTCAAGGAGTGTTAGTTATATTAGAATAAGTAGGGTTTCAGGTCAAGTCATAAATTTCTGCTGACAGAGGCACAGTACCTCATGATGGAAGGATTTTGAGGACATGTAGCTTTGAGATCTATACACTACTGTCGAATAGAGACATTTGATGGAGGAGAGATATTCTGATATGGGAAATCAGAGTTCTGGTCTCCATTTAGAAAATGAGAGATACAACAGCATTGGTTTTAACTGAACTTGGTAGAGTTTCTGATGTTCATATTCCTTGCAGTTAGTGGCAATTTAAGGAAACTCAATGTAATCACTGCAACTCAAGAAATAATTTTGGGTGACACTGAAAATTTTCACTCATTGAAAATGACAGTGCAAATATCTGGAAGAATATATATTTTATATATGAATGTGTATGTGCACATGCATGTGTATCTGTACGTATATATACATTGCATGTTTATGGGTATAGAATTAGCATGCTAACTAGCCCTAGATTGCCTGAAATGAAAGCTCAAAAATTTATATGTGACAGATATTCTTATATTTTAAAGTTACTATTATTTTGATATTTTAAGTTTTGTGTAACTAAATACAGTCCTAAATATTATAAACAACTTTATTTTGGTAATCAAGTCTCTACGTAATTAAAGTGTGTCAAATTACCAAACGTCTCAAACACTACTGGGAACTTGCCATTATTTCATGATACCTGAGGAATTTTAAAGTCTAGTGCAGGCTTGTGCCTACTTTACCAAACAAGAGTTTTCATTGCAGAGCACTTTAGGAGGAAGAAATGCTAATCACTAAACTTCTATTCAGTTAAGTGCCAAGTAACTTGCTATTTTGCAGATAGTAAGATTGGGAAGCCTGCATCTTACAAAAAGAGCAGGCAAATATTCACATAATGGGATTTTATATTTTGAAAGAAATGGAGGCTCTTTTTTACCACTTCAACTAAAACAGCCTATTTTCCTTTGTTTATTTTGTTAGGCATTTGGGATGAGTAGTGGGAGATGAGAAGAGCTTAGAAAACAAGCATATCTCTTCCCTTCCTGTGGCTTAAAAACTAGTTGTGGTGATAAAACATCTATAATACAATTCTGGAATATTTTGTATAATGATGAAAGTTCCTGCTGTATTTTTTTTCTTTTCTTTTCCTGTCGAGCATTGCCTCTGCTATGCATAGATAGGATAGGATAGAGTAAATAACTTTCTTCTTTATAATAATAGGGTCTTTTGCATGCCTGAATCTAAGACTAACTTCTTAGCTATGTTACTTGTAGCTGAAATTCTCTATCAAGTGAAATGTAAATATATATATGTAAATATATATGTATAAATATAAATAATCTATCTTTTAAAAACACAGAGGGGTTTGCGTGCCCGGGTCCCTGGCTGTCGGAGCTCCCTTGCCAAAGGGGAGAAAAAGGGGTCAAGGTTCCTTGGTAAGCCCCCTAAGCCAGGTGAGCCCCAGAGGGGAATGGGGTGGGGGAGGTGGCCCCACCCACCAGCGGATGACTACTTCATAGGGCAGCCATCTGCAGCTTGGATCGGCTGAGCCATGTTGCCCTCTGCTCCTAGCCCAAGGGGAACATGGGAGGGCACAGGGCAGTAACAATGGATAAGCGGGGGGAGGGGCAAGGAGCCCCTTCCATTTCGCTCTCACTCCAGCTAAACTTTAGAGGATCAAGAATATGCGCAACACAAACCCCAGCATAGAACGGGCCAGGGATCATGCAAAATTCCAGCCCACAAGCCTGAGATGGACACAGCAGATGGACAACCGAGAGAACCAGTGCATGTGACATAAGAGAAACAACTGTAGAGACACGATGTCACCATGTGCACTTATGCGCTCACTGGGTCAAGAAGACCAGGATTTCATTTTGGAGATGCCTTCTAGGAGAGCAACACACCCTCCCCACACTACGGTAGAGGAGAGGATGACCAAAGATGGGGTGATCGGCCCCACATCAAAACTACAAACTGAGGCAGAGGAGATGATCTATAAAGACCATTCACAGATACTCTGTATTTACAGAGAAACTTCTTAACCAACACAGGCTGGGGCGAGACCCCCGAAATCTGACACCAGAGTCATAAGGAAAAGCAGCAAAGCAATGGAGATGGGATTGGAGAAGACAGCCTGCAGCAAGAAAACATAGACAGATCACAAATGAATACAGACTGGCCGCCCAACACAAATTTAAGACTTAAAACCTACCAGCAAGGCTCACCTGGTTCCAACAACACAATCACACACCCAGTGAAAGGACACTGCCATAGGAATAGACTAATGGACTTAGCACAACTAGCAAACAACAAAGAGTAGGGTTTGAGAGAATGGAAGAGGCTCCAGAAGGAAGGAGGGAGATGGAGGTACCCAAAAAAAACACAGAGGTTGTGTTCTAAAGAACAAAATAAATAAAAAATAATAAAAACAAAGCAAAGAGGTTTTTATTTAAACAAAGACTCTTCAACCTGAGGCATCTTCTGTAGATATTCTGCTTGATTTTATTTTCAGTTATATTTAGCATTCCTATTACAATTTTACATAGGAAAATATTACAGCAATCATAATGATCAACTTTTAGAGTGACTTTAACTTACAGATATTTAGTGGAAAGTCTATACAACATTTAGTAAGATATCAGTAGCCAGATAGAAATAGGAAACTTATATTTCAAAAACCAAAATAATACTAGACATTAAGAATTATGTTTTGCCATTAGTCTTCTTTTTAAAGTTACATTGTCTTGAAAGACCTTAAATGTCCAGATAGTTGCCTATAATGTATTTACTTTAAAGAATTTTTATGCTTGTGGGAAACAGAGTCTACTTGTGCATATGATGAAAGTAATATGAGCATTCAAAGTGACATACCAGTCTTGAAAGTACATATTTTAAATGTTAAAAATACATCTTGGCATGTTATATGTTTTACGGTGCAGAATGCAGAGTCATCAGTGAATTCCCTTTCTACCATAACTAGAAGAGAAGTAACTGGTCCAATATATATATATATATTTTTTTTTTCAAGGCAGATTTAAGATGGTATTTTGTTTTCAATTTGGATTTATGAACTTCAAAAGTATGTTAAGATTTTATTACTTACTTTGCTTTTGACTTTGGTTTTATCCTCCTATGATTTCCTAAATATTGAAGTGTATAATATCTGATAAAGAAAAAAAAAACCTAGATTCTAATATGATGTGATAGGTATGCAACTGATCTGATAAGAATAAGCCCAGGGTAGAATATCTATTAACATGTTGCCATTTCTATATATTTATAAAAATACCCTTTGCTTATAAAAAGACCTCTAAGGATTTGGGCAATTTCAGGCAATATCTGGAATTAGACACATGAGAATTATGGTCACTAATGTGAGCCCAAAAACAAATTGGCAATCATGAGGCGAAACGCATATTCAGCTATTCGGAAGGAAATTACTTCTCATTAGAAAGAAAAAAATAAAAAGTCTACCTTTTGGGTTTCTTTGGACCAGAACATGTGTTGTATGTAGAATTCTCTATGGTCAGAAAGAGGTTTACTCTTTCTGACCAAAGTCAGAAGTCAAAAGGGTACTAAGCCTCTTTCTGACCAAAGTCAAAAGTCAAAAGGGTACTAAGCAGTTCTTGCTCTGTGTCATATGACATTCTTCAGCAGCTAACTGATAGCTTTATAGAAATACAGGAGGAAGCTATAGCTCCTCCACAAAACTCAGAGCAAGTCAACCAACCTCATTGACAGTCCTCATTACCTAGGGCAATCTTGTTCATTACAACCACACGTTTTTCCCTTTATTTGGGCTTCCCTGCGTGTCTCTGTTTTTTGTGTATGAGGATTTCTACAGAAGTAGAAATGTGTGTGCTGAAGGGTCTAGCAAAACTAGAAGAAGGAAGTCACTAGGATTTGGAATTTCCTCACATGTATTAAATAGAGGTTGCGTCCATTTGTGGATCCCAAATATAGCCAGAATTTTGCTAATATAATTTCAAAGAAAATCCATTTACTGATGTCTTGAAAGAGGTTTATAAGAGTAGATCGGTATCTCTTGGTGATACGTATTCACGTAAAGGGTGAATAGGCAAAACACTCTAGAAAGAGACAGGGATATGTAATAAATCTAGCAGCCACTTTGTGAATCTAGAAATGTCTTGCAACTATAACTGTGGATAAATCACCTTGTCTAATATCTGAAATATACAATTAGATAAAGCTATTCAATAAAAGATAAGTCCTGGCAACAATTTGCACGATGTGCCAGGGAGTTCAGCTCACTTGACAGCGCCAGAGGAAGGGATGAACGGGCAACAAACACTGATCTTTAAGAATTACAAAAAATACTTGGACTCATGTGATAGAAGTTTAATCTTTGTTTTTTCTTGATTAAAACAACTGTTTAGAAGATCATAAAGGGCAGAAAGGTAATCATTAACATGCATGGTCTCATTTTTGTTGAAGATACAACTTGGCAGTTGTTTAGAATTTTGATTTATTTATTTTTTTGTGGGAAGTTAATAAGTTACAGACAGGTATACATATTACAATATATAATTACAAAATTATAAATCATGCAAAATGATCTATTACTTACTCATATGTGCACTTAAAAGTTTCATATATCACAGGAATGATGAACATCAAATCCAGTGTATTAATTATTATTTCTGTGAAAGTATAATGGGTTTAGGATACAAGAGATGTCCATAGAGAATGTGAAATATCTCTGTGATGGCTGATGTTTTTTAATTAAATTTAATTTTTTGTTTTATAATTTTGGAGTAGGAGAGAAACTGTATGAACTTGCATATAATGATGTTCCTTGGCAATCTGGAGCAGAAATAGTTCCAACATAGCCCACTCTAAAGGATTTATCCTGAGTATCCCTACTTTAATAAGGACAGAACATGTGAAAAGTCTATCACAAATCAAAAATAAAATAAGAAGGTCTTAGCGGATTAGCTTCATTTTCATAATTTGTATTTGCTACTTTGCTAATTCTTCATACTTCTATTCTACAAAATTTCACCCTATCTTGAAAATTTCCATTAAAAACGTTTCCTTATTTCTACTCCTCTTCCCATGCCTTGAATCCTGCAAAGAGATTATCATTATTTTTTTCATTTTTCAGAGATATGACTTTATATTTCAACATCTATCTATAAGCACTACATAATGAACACTGCAAAAATGTTTAGTTCCTGTCCTTCATCCTTTTTACCCATCCTACTTCTTTCCCCCCAGCAACTATCATTCTATTATCAGAATCTTGTCTAAGGATACATGAATGGATAAGAAAATGTAGCATAATACACAAAATGTAATGTTATTGAGTCATTAAAAAAAAATGAGAACTTGCCATTTGAACAATGGATGGGCCTTGAGAGAATTATGCTAAGTGAATAATTCAGAGGGAGGAAATAAATACCCCATGATTTCACTCATGTGCAAGATAAAGAAGTAGAGACATAAACAAACAAAAAAGCAAAACCAAACAAATTTTAAGTTGTTTTTTTCTTTTCTTAATAATATTTTTTACCTGAACATATACTACATTTTTTTTAACTCTACCTTTAACCTTAACTCTACATTTAAAAAATAACTGTCATGGGAAGGAGGATACTTTCTGTTTTCTTATAATATGCTCTTGCTTAAAAAAATTCCTTATAATAAAATTATCTGTTAGATTAATGAATTAGTTCCCCTAGAGATTGTTACTCCCAGGAAACATTATGGCATCTAGCACAAAACAACAGTCTCTGAAAGTTAATAAGTGATATTGAATATGGTTGAGGTAATAAAAAAAATAATATCAAATATCTCATGGGGACAGATTGGACAGTCTGACTCTACAGTTTTTTAATCACTGACATCTGTGCTAAACAACTTAATAATCCATCATGAAGAAGGGGTTGTCAGCAGTTGTCCAGTACAGTACAATTTCAAAATATTTGAACATACTTTGATTTTAAAATCCTCCACTTAGGACCCAATATAAAATACTCTGTGTGTTGCTATTTAAAAAAATGGAAATCTAAATAAAAAGAAAGGCTCTGTTTGTGGAGGATCTGCTATTTGCACATCATTTAAGATTCTCTAATAGAGATTCTGTAAGAGTAGCTATTGCAAGAGAAGGATAAAACAGAGATTAATAGTAGACCTCAGGAATAGAAAACAGAAATTGAAAAGCAAGGTCCACAAGAAAGAAAAAATAAACTGAAGTAATACCAACCAAACTATGTCAGAGTGGAGGTGACTGAAATAAGAACCACATCACTAAAGAGTCAGTGGTTTCTCACCATGAGCAAATCTAATTATAAATCTTAGGGAAAACAAACAAACAAACAAACAAACAAATAAAAAAAAAGCCTAAACTTTTTTTTTTGAAGTCAAGTTAATCACTAAAATTATATTCATGGTAACTGAATGCGTCCTCTTCAGAATGTGAGTACAAGATAATTGGGACCATCATAAACATTTACTATTGGAATCAGGACTGTTTATATAATACCAAATAAGATGAATTATATGTAAAAAAGCATTATGCCTAGACATGTCTAGAACTAGAATTTCCCAGATTATACTATTCTCTCATAATCCAATGTCCTAAATCAGAAATGATGCAAAGATTAAATAGGACACTAAAATACCAAGTGATTACCAGTTGAACACCCAATAAAGGAAATACCATTTGTCAATAAGAAGTGTAATAAGTAAATTAATATATATATGATAAAGAAAATCAAATGATCTTATCCAAATTACTTAGGATATCAGGTTTGTTGAGATGATGAAAGAAATATGATGCTGACTTATGTGAAAATATATCACCTGCAAAATACCTAAAATACCTAAAAACACATAAATGTGAGTCTGGTAAGAAGAGAAACTTGAGAATCTGTGTAGTATAATGTGACTGAGAAACATTTAATATCATCTTGATAATAGCACTAAAATTGAAAAAGTTTGCTATTTTGAAATTCTAAATAGAAAAATCCTAAAAAAGCTATTATGGAATGTATTATCTTTTAAAGTGGCCCTTTTTAAACTTTTTTCCTCTGTTTTTGCAGGCATTCAAACAATGACTAGAAATGTTTATGGTATGTAAAGTATCCCTAGCTTATGCCTATTCATAACAAGAGTATTGATGAGTAAAATTTAATATTCTCATTAAATTGTCCCATTTACTTGTCTATTTTCCAGCTAGATTATATGAATGGGCTGTTTTCTGCTTGTTTCTCAATATACTGAAGGATCTCAGAGTATTGCTGGTTAGACTGTAGATGATCACAACATTATGACATAAAGCTTCTCCCCCGCTCTTCACACTTCTATCATGCTTGTGTATCTATTCAGCTTAGTCCAAGTATCGGTAAAGAATAATTGGACTACTCTTTGAATTTTTAATGCTAAATAAAAGTGAGATAATGAGAAAGGACTGGAAGGGGCAGGTATAATCATGATGATGAAATGATGACAGAGGTTTTCTCAATGCTTTTGTATAGGAGCAATTCAAATAACAAAACAAAATACCTAGGGATCTCTGTGGTGTCTCCATAGGTTTGTAGAAACAACTCAAGAAAGAAATTAAATTTTATTTAAGTTATATGTTATTTTTTCTTTTTTGCTGTTACACATAGTAGGAGTAAATGTGCTGCCAATATTTTTTATTATTGACTGTGCATCTTCCCTGTAGTCTTAGATTACATTCTAAAACAACCCAAGGATTAAAGGGTCGATAAGGACTAGTATTAACATCCAGAACAGAAGAGATTGTGCAAAAAAGCTAAAGAAGAAACATTTTTTGACAACTGCAAATTATCTTTTACTTATTCTGAGAGGTCAGTCATTTTCTCTAATACCTAATTTTCTTTATTACTGATAGATTTTCTAGTCTCACTATGATTTGCTCTTGAAACTAAAACTGGAAAGAACTATTCTTTATGTCTCTTGACCAGTCTAGTAGTCTAGAACAGACTAATGTGAAGGAATTTCAGTACAAAGAATATCTGACAGATGCACAGGCAGTAGTATATTTGCTCCATAACTAACCAAATTAATTTCCAGCCACTCCTGTTCTTAGAATTCCTATGATTACCCAGGCTCATTTCTGCACAAAATGTTTTATTATTTGTCCTTGATTTTTATTTTGTTCTTTGCTTTTGGCATCCCTCATGTAACCTAACTGGCTAAAATAATGCGACACTCCCTCAGTTTGATCAGTTGACTTAAAGATTTGATCATATCATATCTGATATAATCTTATTTATATATTTAACTGTTTAATTCTTTGTTTCTGAACTATTAAACATTTGAATATAAACTCCATAAAAGGATACCTTTAATAAATGTTCATTTGGTGCCCCCGAATTTGGATAGGTCAGGGTCTTAATAGACATACTATGAAACATACGTGTTTATGGAATTAATGAGTTGAATACAAAAACACAAAGTGCAATGTTATGAGAGCACTTATAAAGCAAATATAGAAACATCACAGGCAAATTTAAGAAATGCAAGCAGATAGGCATGCACATCTTAAAAATACTGCTCTTAATTTCTAATATTATGTTTTTTCATTTAAGTATATGTGAAAAAAATATAAATTTTAGATAGTACTCAACTTCAACATATTAGAAACTAAACAGTAAAATTTCAGTTAAGTTGCTTTATGGAATCTACAGAACAAATAATATATCAGGGTATGAGTTCCTTAAAGAAGGTTTAGGTTCTTTTATTTGGATGCGATGGTGGAGTAAAACATAACTCAGTAGGGCAGAAAAACAGTCTCTACTACATAATTAGACATGTCACAGAACTGGAGGAAGTTCCTTTATATATTAACTTCAGATATATGTACCAAAATATAACAAAGGTCATGAATAACAGATTCACAACTAACATCATAATAAATGGTAAAAAGAAAAAAAAAAAGAAAGCATTTCCTTTATGATCAGATCCACTGTCACCACTATTATTCAACTTTAGTACTGGAAGTCTTAGCTAGAACAATTAAGCCAGACAAATTAGGTCAAAGAAACCCAATTTGGGAAAGAAGAAAGCTTTTTTTAATGGACAACATAATATACAATAAAAAATCCTTAAGGAATCCATGAATATATCACTAGACACAATAGGTGTGTACAGTAAAGTGACAGGCTACAAAATAAATTTACAAAAATCAGTTGTGATTCTCTATAAAAGCAATGAACTAGAAGATAAGGAAATCAAAACAACACTATTTACCATTCCATCAAAAAGAATTAAGTACAGTGGAATAAAGCAGTTAAAACATGTACAATGAAATCTCTCTAAGACACTTATAAGGACAAAGGATTAACACTGGATGAAGAAAAGTGTTTTCAGCAAATGGTGCTTGGAAAACAGAACAACTACATATGAAAGAGTGAAACTAAAACACTATTTCAAATCATACATAAATTTAACTCAAAATGGAGTAAAGGTTTGATTCTAAACTTGAAACGATAAAATACATACAAGGACACAAAAGCAGAGCACTCTATAATACTGGATTCCAACATATCTTTTGGGATATGATTTCAATAACAAGAGACACAATAGCAAAATAAATAAATGTGACTACAACAAGTTAAAAAGTTGGGTTTTTTATCACATCTTAAAAAGAACAGGATTATTAGAAAAGGGGAAGGAGAAGAGACTTTCACAGGCATAGTGAGCAGAAAGGGCTACTGCTGCTTCTTTACAAAAGGAAGACTGAAAAGAAATACATGTGTAGTCACAGGTGGGCAGATCTGCGCAAACCAAAAAGCTTTTATGCACTGAACGAAACTATCGCTCAAATAAGACAACAATAACAAAACATGATGTCTAAATATGTCCTCCCCATGAGCGGTTTTTTTTTTTTAATACAATTCAAAATTAAAAAAAACAATGAAATATGGGTAGTAAATCCAAATGATACTTTTCGAAAGAAGACATACAGACAAGCAATAGATGCATGAAAAATGCTTAGCATCACTTATTTTCAGGGAGATGCCAAGCAAAATGACAATGAGCTGCCAGTTCACACTTATGAGACTAGTCCATATCAAAAAGTCTGGTAACAGCAAGTGTTAGCTAGAATGTAGAGAAAAGGAAACTTTTGTACACTATTAGTAGGATTGTGAACTGGTCCAGTCACTATGGGACTGTATAGGAAGATGTCTCAAATTATTGAAAAAAGATCTGCCATATAATCAGTTATCCCACCATTGAAGAATGCAACTCCCACTGAAGAATTCAAAAACACTCAATTGAAAATAAGTGTCTGTGTTTATTGCAGCAATATTCATAATAGCCAAGTTATGGAAACACCTATGTATTCAATGATAGATGAATTCAATTTAGGAAGATGTGGTATCTATCTGTCTGTCTGTCTGTCTGTCTATCTTCTATTTATTTTCTATCTAATGAAATGTTATACAGCTATAAAAATGAATTTTTTTTCCAATTGGATGGAACTACAGCAGATTATGCTTATCAAAATAAACCAGGAGAAAGAAAAACATCAATATTTAACTCATTGTGTAATTCAGAAAATAAACTGAAGATCAGAAACATTAAACCAAAACATCCTAGGAATCTGGCCATAAAATTAAAGCTATTTGATGTGAGAGGGAAGCTAGAGAACTAAAATGAGAAAGCTCATTGGTTATATGATCAAGACTAGGTGTCTTGGTGATGTGTGCATTGTAGTTAACATAGATCTGAAGAGGTGTGAACTTGCATACCTGGATTCTATATAGTATTTTTAACCAATGTTATCTCAATAAACAGTGGAGAAAAAGTAGAAAAATGGAGAAATGAGTCAAATGATTTTGTATCCTACAAACACAAGTTTAGTGGTATATTTTGTACACTTAGGGGCCACAGTAAGAGATTAATCAAGCATAAGGGAAAGCGATGCTATCAAGAGATGGAATAAAGCACTCTGAGACTGCTATTAGAGTAACATGCTCCAATGCTATCACTAGTCAACAGAAATTTTGGAATCACCACTGTATCTGTGGTCCCTTAATGACAAACAGTATGTGCCACATGACTGACTGCTCTGTTGCCCTGCTCTTTTTACAATAAAAATCTTCCAAAGAAGTCTCTTTTTTAAAAATTCTCTTCTGATCTCTTTTAAATCCATCGATTAGAACTATGAAACCTAACAATCAATTGTTGTTTCAATCCTCTCAGAAATGCAACAACAAAAAGACACAATGTGCTCTTTCTCAAGGTAAAGTCAGTGCAATTTTTATTTCCACCTGTTAGAAATAAATATATTATGATTACTTTCAATGTTTCCTTGCAAAACTATATTTACTACATAAGGCATTCTTGTGAATTAAAATTCTTTCTCTATCTCCATACCTGAAACACATGAATGATAAAAATAAAGCTGTACTTCTAAACCAAAACCATTAATTATGACATGATCAACAAATAAAGATGTTGCATAGTTGAGCTGAAGTTCCAGTTAAGGGCATAGATTTTGCCTTATCATTTGTCTAGCAAGCTGAGCCTGAGACAAGATTCAACACTAAGGATTTTTGGGAAAGTGAAAGTCCAAGACCATGAAGAGGAATTTAAAAAAAACGAAGAAGAAAGAAAGAAAAAGTTAAGATTCCCTGGAAATGTGGAATAGTGGCACAATTTTTCACAAAGAGATAAGACAGAACCTGGTTCTCCGTAGTCAGTCTACCTCACACACTCAATTCCAAAACATTACTAACAAAATTCAGCCTGTCATGGTCCATGAGAGAAAAGAAATAAAGAAGGAGAGAATTTTTCAGCTCAGATCTCTCCTTTATCTTACTGGCAAAAATTCAGCTGAGGAAGAACATTACCACATTTCTAGTTTGCAGAATCCATCCCCTAGGAGTACAACTCAAGCAGCCAGACCCTACATCTAATGGTATGTAGATTTCTTTATGTATGAAATTGGAGTCATGATGAAGTATGCTGCATCTTCCCCAGAGAAAGGGAACAAGAGGAAGTCAAGGGAAACTGTAAAAGCACATAAAATGTGTGTTCAAATACAACAACTGAAGTCAGAAAGATATTTCTCCAAATCTCTATCCACTACCTTAGAACATTTAACTAGATGGAATTTAACCTCTCTATTCTACATTTTCTCAATATTTTAATCTAAAGGAGAATGCTGCATATATCTTAATAATGTTTTAAAAATAATTTACAAAAAAGTGACTATTAAAACATGCATATTTTAAAAATCATTTAGAAAGTCAGAGGAATTCCATATAGAATGTAGACTGTAACAAAAGAAAAAAACATCCTCATTGAAAGATAGGAGTCAAATGTTGTTGACATAATAACTTTCATCACAAATAGAGTGTGAAAGATAAAGACAAAGCAACTTTGCATGAGAACTATAATCTTGTTGATAATATAATACACTCAAAAAGGAACATATTAATGAATCTGATACTGATTTACATGCATACTGGAACTGAATAGTGAGGAAATGATTAGAAGATAATAAAACACAACATTCTCACTATTATAGTGGGGAGTTTCAGATAAAATGGGGTATAACCCAGAATATTTCATTTATTACACTGTTTGAGTTGAGTACATAGTATAAACTCATGTTCAGCTTAACATAAATAAGTACAGAAATATTTACAGCTATGTATATGTGCCTAGTTTAGTATATACATGTAACTTTCATCATCTGAAGGGGTCTTGAAGTGAAGGAACATCTCAGTGGTAATGAGCACAAATTTTGGTTTTTAATAGCATTCACCAATTAATGAAACAAAAACAATACACACTATGGTTTCTTGGAAAATTGGATAATTACAGAGTTGTCCTAGGGAATGTAAAAAATAAATTTATGTAGGCACTGCATTTTGAGGGGGAACATAACTCCCCAGCCCTTATCTTCAAGGCATTTTGACTTCTTTTCAAATAAAAAGGGGAGGAAAAGGGAGGAAGTTTGCAGCTCTTCCGTAGAAACTTGATTTAAAAAAAAGCTTCAAGCTGATTAATGTCAACATGAATAGAGTTAAGTCAAGTTGACAGCCTATGTATATGATATGACATGATGAAATGACACTGAACCTCTTTGTTCTCCCTCCCCAAACCATAAACCTAGTTGAATCATAAGAAAATTATATAAAAAATAACAACTGACAGGACATTCTACAAAATACAGACCATAAACCCATATGACAATGCTCTAAAATTATCATTGGTTATAATCATGATAACAAAAAATGCTAGAGAAAAACTAAGAAAATATAAATTACTAAATTTAATTAATAATGTTACCTTGGTACTACATGAATTTTGACACAAGTACTATACAGGTAAAAGATAAATAATGGGATAGTAAGTGTATGATGTATGGGAAGAAACTGTCCCAATTTTAACTTTTTCTGTAAATACAAAATTGTCCTAAAAATAATGTTCAATAACATGAGTTTACAAATAACATAAAAAACTGCCTAGGAAATAACTCAGCCCACAGAAATTTTTGGTGAATTTTTCCTTTCATCTCTATTAGCTTTAATCTCTCCTGAATCTCTCCTTTCTCTGTCTCCCACCTTTATTGTGGTTATTCAAAAATTTTTTGAATATTGTGGTTATTCAAAATTGTGGTTATTCAAAAAATTTCATTGAAAACCTTTATAGTGGACAGGACCTGCAATACTAATTAGTGTAACCAAATAATACTTTTACTATGTTTGGGGACCCTACATCACATAACATTTGTTATTAGTAAACATATGGAAGTTACATAAATAAAATATACATAATATTTTATCAGATACTTCAGGTCCCTTAAAAATTATATAGTTTAAACATGTTCTGTCCCCCTTCAGGAAAATGTAAAAACCTACCCTGGGAAATTATTCTGACTACCCCTGCTTTCCTTTACCAAACTTATTGTTTCGTTAATTATATCTAGTTCTCTGCTATCTCCCCATTTCTATGTACTTTTGATTCTGCTCCTTTTATTCCATAATGCAGTAAATAAGGATTAGTCACAATGCTCCCTTTGATG
Organism: Uropsilus gracilis; assembly: GCA_004024945.1. Classification (NCBI taxonomy): domain Eukaryota; kingdom Metazoa; phylum Chordata; class Mammalia; order Eulipotyphla; family Talpidae; genus Uropsilus; species Uropsilus gracilis. The sequence continues at coordinate 42,143 of PVHY01006347.1, read as the reverse complement.
GTTTGTACATTTGCTCTGAATTTCTACCAGTTATATTCAGAATTGTGTCTACTTTATTCTATCTACTTCTAGAGGCATATCATTGAAGTCAACTGCAGGTGACTACTATAACAGTGAAGGGGAATTGAATGGATGATTAGTCTAAGGAATGGGAAAGGTCATAATGGTCATAGAATCTAATTTCCTTCCCATCATTTCTTCCCTCTAAAATATGTCACAGATATTTTCATAATTATGTTTAAATAACTAGCCTAGGTGGTAGCAAACATCATTAAAATAGAGAATGATTTAAAATGTGGTATTATATCTTCTCTAAACGTTTAGTAGACTTCAGCAGTGAAGATTTTTGGTCTTCAACTTTGATTTGTTGGGAAATTTTTGATTGTCAATCTAATTCTGTATGGTATTGGTATGTTCAGGGTTTTTTCCTTCTTGGTTTTGTTTTTGGTGCATTGTTTCTAGGAATATATATGTTTTCGAAATATGAAAACTTATTTTATGAGACCAATAACAGTCAGATACCAAAGGCAGAATGGCTGTAAGAGGAGAACATTATAGCCAACTTCTGTAAATTCAGGTGCTGATATTCTTAATAAAATGCTAGCAAACTGAATGTGAATTCGCATGACATTTATACAATATAAGTATGTGGGATTTGTCCTTCGGTTGCAAGAATAAACATAAGAAAATAAGTCAATATGATTAGCCATGTTAACAAAATGAAAAGAAGAAAAGCACATGATGATCTCAATACTTAGAGAAGATATTTGACAAAGTTTAACACCCATTCATAAAGAAAAGTTCACAATTAACATCACAGTCAGTGTAGAGAGACACCAAGCGTTCCTTTAATTTCCAGTACAAAAACAGACAATCAGACCAATGGAACAGAATTGAGTGCCCTGAAATAAAACCACAATTATAGAGTCAACTAATCTTTGACAAAGGAGTGAAAAACTTACGCTGGAACAAAGATAGCCTATTCAATGAATGGTGCTGGGAAAATTGGACTAAGATATGCAAGAAAATGGACCAAGACAGCTCCCTCACACCATGTACAAAAATCAACTCAAAATGGATAAAAGATTTAGAGGTCAGACCTGAAACCATAATATACATAGAGGAAAACTTGGGTAAAAACCCTTCAGGAATTACAATTCAGAAATCCCTTTCTGGAAGCATCTACAGATGGCAAAAAAATGAAGGAAAACATAAACAGATGGGACTATATCAAACTAAAAAGCTTCTGTACAGCAAAAGAAACAAAAAAAAAAAAAAAAAAAAAAAA
>PVHY01006347.1:0-40755 GCA_004024945.1 Uropsilus gracilis | reverse complement strand
AGGAAATACAAATGGCCAACAGACACATGAAAAATTGTTCATAGCAATAAGGGAAATGCAAATCAAAACCACAATGATATACCACCTTACACCAGTAAGAATGGCCCACATTCAAAGAACAGGTAATAACAAGTGCTGGTGAGGATGTGGAGAAAAAGGAACACTCTTACACTACTGGTGGGAGAGTAAACTGGTCCAACCTCTATGGAAAGCTGTGTGGAGGACCCTCAAATTAATGAAAATGGATCTACCGTTTGTCCCAGCAATTGCTCTCTTGGGAATCTACCCAAAAGAGACCTCAGTGTGGGTACAAAGGGACACCTGTGCCTGGATGTTTACCCAAAAGAGACCTCAATGTGGGTACAAAGGGACACCTGTGCCCGGATGTTTACCGCAGCACTATTTATAATTGCAAGGACATGGAAGCAACCCAAGTGTCCCAAAACAGACGACTGATTGAAAAAAATGTGGTATTTATACACAATAGAAAACTTAACTACTCATCAATTAAGAATGACAAATTAGATGACTTCTTGACAACATGGATGTACTTAGAAGAAGTCATACTAGCAGAAACAAGTCAAAACGAGAAAGACAGAAGTCAAATGGTCTCACTAATATATGGGACATATTGAAGAAAAAAAATAAATAAAAGTCATGAGGAAAAGACAAAACAGGCTGAGCACCAAACTGAAGCACACAACAATGAACAGAAGGGAAAGGGGGAGGGGGGCCAAATCCCTGGGATTGCAAAGATGTGAAATTTACATATAAATAAAAAAAATAATTTCCAGTACAAGGCAAATAAGCTCACTGTCACCACTTCTACTGGCATAATACTGAAGTGCTAATAAGAGCAATTAGACAAGAAAATGATAGGTCAAAAACAAAAACAAAAACCTAAAATCTCAACAAAAACTTTGAGAAATAATAAGAAAATTCAGTAAAGCTACTATATAGAAAATGAAATACAAAATTAGATGCATTTATACAGAAAAAAAAGGAATTTATCCAAAAGGGAATTAAGAGAACATTATGGTTTATAGTAGCAATGTAGAGAACAATAATAAAATATTTTCACCAAAATGGTGAAAGACTTTACAACTGTTTGAAAACTAAAATATTGATGAAATAAACAGATAAAATGAAAGAAATTATATGCAAATTGAAGAGTTAATACTGTCATAATGTACATGCTAAAAAAGGCAACCTACAAGACTCAATGCAATCATTACTAAAGTTTTAGTGATATTTTTATAGAATTAGAAAAAAATGAATTCCTAAAATTCATAGAACCACAAAAGACCCCAATAGTCAAAGCAATCTTGAGGAAGAGTGGTCAAACTACACTCAAAAACTATAGCAATAATACCCTTTTAATAGTAACATAAAATCATACATACTGATTATGAGACAAAACATAAAGCACAAAAATGAGAACACACAACTATCATCAACTGATCTTCAATAATATTGGTAAGAATACATCACAGGGAAAAACTAGCTTCTCCAATAATGTTGGGAACACAGGATAGTCAAACAGAATGAATCCGATGGAACATCACATCACATACAAAATCAAATCAAGATGGACTAAAATTTTGTATACAAAATATAAAATTATACAAACATAGGGGAATGCTTAAAACATTTGTTTGTCAATGATACTTTGAATGTTAACAAAATCATAGGTTACAAACTAACAAAGAGGTAAATGTGACTGTATCAGACTAAAATTCCTTGGTACATCAAAGAAAATCGAATGAAAAATACTCTGTGGGATGAGAGAAAATATTTCCCAGTCATCAACTAATAAAGGATAAAGCTCAAAATACATAAGGAATTCAAACCTGCCAATAGCTGAAAAAAATAAAACCTAAATTAAAAAAAAAATGACCTGAGGACCCAGACATTTCTTAAAAGAAGATATATTTTGAACAAGAGAAAATATGTGTAGTTGTTTAACATCACTAGTCCTCAGGAAATGCAAGTAGGAACAAAATAATGAGATATCACCTCAGATCTTTTAGAATAGTTATCAAAAAAGAAAAGATAAATGTTGAAATGTGAAGACAAGGATATTGTTCTGTTACTGGGGTAGAGAGAGGACTACCATTTTTTGTTTTGCTTTGTTTTTCAATTTTTGTTAATGTGGGTTCTCCTGCTGGCCTGCAAGAAGTTGCCCAGAGATCAAACAGTATTAAGGGTAAACACACAGGTTATTTACAGTAAGGGGAAAAACAAACAGTCTAATAGCCCACACCCGCGCAATCACCCCAAACAGAAAAGAACTCCACTTCTGCTCCTTGAGGAGCTGCGAGGGGTTTACCTCAGTCCACAATTGCCAAGTTAGGTCCTTTGGTCCTCCTTCGCTCCCAACACAAGGTTCAGCTTGGGTCTCTCTGGGTTGCACCATGGCTCAGCCCTTCGTCAGAGTCTCCTCTCCACTACCCTCACACAGCTCCAGACACTTTGGACAGATGCTGGGAGAGCCCCAGAAGACTCAGCTCTGGGTCTTTTTCCTCCAGGCGCCAAAACCTCTGAGCTCTCCTGACTTGCCTCCTCTCTTTCCTTCCCAAAAGTTCGTATCCAAAGTCTGTGCTCTTTTCTTTTTGTATCTTTTTTTTCTATTTTCCCCTAAAAACCAAAGGTTCCAATTTTCCTCTCCACACCCTTCAGGTGATACATTCTCTCCTCCAGGGTCCACACCAGGAATTTGCAACAAAGTAAAAGTACCCTACCTGTTTAGGCCTCTTTTGCCTCTGTTGTTCAGAGAGAGAATGCAATGCAAAATTTTATGAACAAATACACTGCCCATATTGAGACCACGGTTTGGTTCTATACTGTTGCTGATAATAGAATTTGATAGTCATTATGGGAAAACAATATTAAGATTGTTTAAAACTAAAAATAGGACATATGATCCAATACTACTACTTTTGAGTATAAATTCAAATGCACAGAACTCAATATCTTTAAGAGCTAATGCACTTCCATGTACATTGTGGGATTACTCACAATAGGCACGATATGGAAATATCTGCATAGCTGTCAAAAGATGAATTCAAAAGAAGAAAACTTGGTAGATTTTTACAATGGAATATTATTCAAATGTAAAATAGAGGAAAGTCATGTAGTTCACAATAATGTGGATGAAACTGGAGAGCATTATTCTAAGCAAACTAAACCCTGAGCGATGTAAACTACACACACATACAAACACACACGCATACACACACATACACGCACACACATTGTGTTAGACTGTGGGAACGCACATATTTGAAATCAAAAGAACTCAGTCACAGCTGGGCATGGTGGTGCACACCTTTAATCCAACACTGGCAGGTAAGAGGTTAGAGATCGCTTGAGTTCCCAGGATCAGGACTACCCCTATCAACAAAACTAGACCTAGTTTAAAAAAAAAAAATTCAGTCACAAAAGTAAGGAGTAGAATGGTGAATCCCAGGAACTGAATAGAGAACAGGAAGATGTTCATTGAAAAATACAAAGTTTAAGATCTACAGTATAATTAAATTCTGACTGTCTAATGCACAACCTAGTCACTAGATTATAGTACTACATTATATATTCAAAACTGGCTAAGAGAGTTAAGCTCAGGTGTTTCATCACAGGAAAAATCTGTAAGTGAAAGATGGATATATTAATTAGCATGATTGTGGCAATTATTTCACTATATATTTCTATATAAAAATGTCACATCATTCACCATCAATACTAAAGTTGTCTATTTAACTCAATGAAGCTGTAAAATACTACAAAATGTTAAGTGCTTAAGTTGTAAAATTAAAGAAAAAAGTGAACTGTGGCATATAGGAAAGTTTTGAAGTTTCTATAAGTATGTCATTGCTATAAATCATGTAAATGGAAGACTTAATTTTCTATCAAAATTCAGGAAATCATCTAAAAAATTCAGAAGTTACATTTAAAATAAAATATATAAGATACCTATAATTTCCCATGCATAATACTCTGTAATAATAACTGCAAGCCTTGTTTAGTAAACATAAACCTGTAACAGTTCTAAAATTAGTGTTCAATTTGTTGACAATAAGTTTTCACAAGCATAAATTTTTTGTGTGTATATCTTGAATATGGTGCCTGGCTTTTAAAGATTAATCCTAGTCTAAACGTAATCAGAATTTTGTCATCAATGTGCTTTTTAAGCTTCATGAAATGGTTCTACACAGTTGGTCAGTTTCAATATAGGTTAGTTGGAAATAGCTGCATGGACCAAAATCAGCATGCTGTGGTTCAGTGACTTGGATTATAGAAACATGGCCGACCTGGAAAATGTTCACGATGATCCTGGCTTTGCTGCTGACCTGCTGTCAAAATCTATCGCGTGCGCACAGGTACATTCACACTTAAGAGCGTCTACAGATTCCAGACAGGCTCCACTTGAATATATGTATATTTTGTAATGGAGTGTGTGCCTATGGTTGCTCCTCTACCTTTGCACATCATAAAGCATAGCTACTCTTAAATATACTTTGATCTTCTAATGAAGTCTTTCAGAGACTCAAGGAACTATACAAGTCAAGACACTGTATGTAGGTAGTGAAAGAAATAATGCTAATTCAAACTACTACCCAGGAAAAAGGGGGGGGGGATGAAATGGAAAAGTCATCTTAATCAGGGCTTCAAAATTCCAGAGATGTCCAGCATTTTATTTTCATAAATTCCTGATGAAATTCTTCCTCATTTTGTTGGTACAGTCAGATAGTTCTGTGTGCACAAAATTACAAAGGAAACAATGTGATTCTTCTGTCAGTATTTGTCATCTACCTACTCACTTACTCACCTACTCACTGTGTCAGGAAAGGGCACTCACTGGCCTTGTTGCCTGTACTGTGACTAAATTGAAAAGACACAGTCATTGACAATCCTATGGAAGCCAGGTGGACATGGAAGATAAAGCATTTCCCTCAAGGAAGGAAAGATGTTTAAACATGAGCAATAAATATCAGCAGTTCTCTTCTTTTTTCATCTTCTCCTTTCCTTTTCTTTCCATTCCTTTTTTGTTTCTATTCAGGGAAACATATGGGGGTAGCATCTATTCCCTTGAATAGTGAGGGAAAGTCATGTCACTTGAAACGGGGGAAGTACAGTTTATTTTTGTGGTCATATTGCCTCAACAAAGAACTACAGTTGTTTCTTGATCATCACAAAACAAGTATGTTTCCCCACAGAATTCCTTACCAAAGAGAAAAACTGATCAGATGACATTTTATGTTGCTACTTGCTTAATATTCTAATCTTTGTCTCTATCTATTTATGAATTCATTTTATTTTCAAACCTCCAAGCACTCCCCATCTGTCACAGAACTGTGAAACAAACAAGCCAAAGTGGAGTATTATTTACCAGGTGTGCTGGTAAATAATACTACTTTATGGAGTATTAGTCATTATTATATTTATTATTTTTATATATTTATGCATTATATATTTATTGATTTTATTTATTATTTATTATTAATATGTTTATTGTTTATTATAATATATTTGCTATTATGAAATATTTGTTATTATAATATTATGTATTATTAGTGTTGGGTGGAGGCTGGGAAGCATGGTTTTGGAAATGGCAGGGGGTGAGAAGCACAGTTCACTTAACCTCGTAATTCTTACTCCATATAATCAGTTATAGGGGTAAAAACCTTCAGTACTCTGATGAATCAATTTCTTCATGATGGCCAGGTAGTAGACAATTTTTATAGAGGACAAAGGGGAAAAAATTCAGGAGGCAGGTGACAGAGATTCCTATTGAACAGCTTGTATATTAAGAAGTTAATGCTTATAGAAAATGCAAATTTTAGGAATCAGGAAGCTGACTTCCTGTATGAATTGCCTTTCAGAAATGTAAATTTTAAATATACTTGAGAATGTTACAAATGGAGAAAATATAATTCCAGCTGGAGTAGAGGTGATGTATGTTGGACAAAGTGTTTATGATCCTTTGTTTTTAAGATTTATTGTGTCTAATTACTAGATTAGATATTGATTTGGCTTAGGCCTGGTGTCTACTTAGTAGTGTCTTTTCACAACCCAAAATATCTTCAAGCATGTTAATTCAAACTCTCCCTCTTTCAACTGCACGCCACATTGTGGTATCAGGGTCCTCAAGATATAATTTCTAACATATTTATTCCTCTAAATCTGATCTTTCATCCTAAGATAGTCATCCAGTTCTGGTTTCCCATCCTTTTAACTTAAAACTAAGATTGTTCCAATATTCAACTCTGACTATGCAGTTATAGAAATACATGCTTTCAGATTACCTCTCCATAAAATAGATCTGTATTCCTAGAATGTTATTAAGAATGGAAACAATCACTTGTGGTATATAAAGAAACAAATGAACAGAATAAAATAAACTTCAAGTATGAGCAAAAAAGAACTCAGAAGAAGGGGAACTAGTGAGAAGTGCATCACTCAGATGAAAAGGGTCAACTGCATAGTGGAGTATATCTGGAAAACTTGAAGTAGTATATGTACATGCTGGTTTATAATGATGAATGCTTGAAACTGATGATGTAAAAATGCAATGTTACTTCACTACTTTTTTAATAGTGGAAACAACTTATTCTCAATTATTCTTGACAATTCTGAAAGAAATTAGTAGGCAGAAAAAATAGAAAATAGTATCAATAATTAAATTTATAAAAATTCTTACTGGGTAAGAGTTTTGGCTTGAATATTATAAAAGATTTTTTTTTCATTCTGGTACATTTTAAATTAATTTTCTGCTTTCTATACTTATAGATGGGCTTCATCTGACTATTGTAATACTTGTTTGGGAATATACTCTGAATTTGAAATGCCAGTTTTTCATATGTATTCTATCTTGGTGAAGACATTTAAATTTAATCTCTCTGGCTAATTTTTTATTCATATTTATCTTTAAATTCTGTATTGACTTTTAATTTTCATGGTCAAGGATTTGTGTATGTGTGTGTGTTATGTTCATTACTATCAAACCTTAGTAGCAATAACATGTCTCTACATACAGAAAGAATTTAATGTATATTGGTAAAGTTAATAAATGTCTGATTAAAATGACTATCAGGGAATCATTTTGTCACAGTATTTAGAATTCAAACTAGTAGCATCATCGTTTTCACCAGACACATCCCTCCTTTCTCTTCTATATCAATTACGTATGACTATTGAAGGTACATTACTAAATTTCAGGTTTGAAAGTTCTACCTGAAATCATGATTATTTTGCTGTTGTGAATAGAAGAGCTTAGTTTATTTCATGTCAATTCCTTTATTGCACCTTGTGGAGGAGAAATATTGTGGAAGAAAGAGTATATTGTGCACTATGAAATATATTTTGAAATAGAAATAACAGTACATTTTCTAGTCAGTCAAATTATGGAGAACTTATACTGAGGGCTGCAGTAAATCCTGCTATGCATTTTTTGTTACAAATTCTGACTCGAAATAAATAGATTATATCTTGCACACTCAGGGAGAATAAGGTCAGAATATAAGTATCTGTTTACATGCAAAGAATGAAAAGTTTAGTTACAAAAGGGCAAAATCATTTCATTTCTAAGAAAAGTAATAAAAAGCATTATGAAAAATTACAATAAAATTGAAATGTTATTAAGCAAACTGCAGGCTATAAGACATCTTTGCTACTGGAGGCAAGCTGAAAATGACTAAGACAAATAATTGATCGGGAACTTGTATGGCATTCATATTTAATATTTTTCATTAATATTTAAACTTATTTTATATTTAACTACAAATATGCATCTGTATTTTCTATAGTTATTTCCTTTTTGCAGAGATGACATACACATTTATCTATAGATAGATAGATAGATATAGATAATGTATATCGTATATCTGACTTTCACACATATCCCACTAAGGTATATGAATGTGGCTAAAAAAATAAAAATGGCTCTTCTTTCTCCTCTTATAAAAATAAAAAATAAGGAAAGACCTGATTACTTCATAGTTCTCAAAGGAATTATAAATATGCCCTGAGAATGACTCAGTCAAATCACCTTAAATTTATGGAGAAATGCTTTCCTTCATAAGTTTTTCTAATTAATTTTTAAGAACTCTGCCTACCCCATTCTCATGAGTATCATTTATTTTCTTCAGGTAGCATTATTGTAATTACCTTACTTATATTTCTTGATATTCCATGTGATATTAATCTGTTTGGTGGTAGGTAAGCATCAAGATGTTTTTATTTTCATAAAGACATGATAATACTAGGATCATTAAAAAGATTTTTCTTTTACTCCCATCTACACAATGGTGCTGATTTTGTTCTAAACCAGGTGACCATATATAGTGGGTATGTTTCTGAATTTATAATTTGAACATGATTTTATGTTTTTCATCAATTTTGCAATATATTTCCTTAATTTATAAAGCTCTATTTAATATTAAATAATTTAATTTCTAAAATATTCCACACTGCATTTATTTCACTGCATTTATTTCACTGTGTATTTATTTTTATATTTTTAGTTATTTATTGATATATATATATATATATTTCACATCATTGTGATCCCTGGAGGTCCCCCACCACCTCCCCTCCCTGGCCACTCCAGCTGGTCCCCTCCTGCACTTGTGTACTTTTGTTTGGCTGTCCATATATGAGTGAAACCATTTGGTTTTTGTCTTTTTCCTTCTGACTTGTTTCTGCCAGTATGATTTCTTCTAGGTACATCCATGTTACCAAAAAGTCATCAATTTTATCATTTTTATGGATGTGTAATATTCCACTGTGTATGTATACCCCATCTTTTTCATCCAGTCATCTGTCTTGGGGCATTTGGGTAGTTTCTAGGACCTTGCAATTATAAATAGTGCTGCAATAAACATCCAAGTACAGGTGTCCCTTTGTACCCACATTGAGATCTCTTTTGGGTAGATTCCCAGAAGAGCTATTGCTGGGTCAAATGGTAGCTAATTTTCATTAGTTTGAGGGTCCTCCACATTGCTTTTCATAGTGGCTGGACCAGTTTACATTCCCACCAGCAGTGTAAGAATGTTCCCTTTCTCTCCACATCCACGCCAGCACTTGTTGTTTTCTGTTTTTTTTTTTTTTTTTTTTTTTTTTTTTTTTTTTTTTTGGATGTGGGTCATTCTTATTGGTGTAAGGTGGTATCTCATTGTGGTTTTGATTTGCATTTCCCTTACTGCTAATGATGTTGAACATTTTTTCATGTGCCTCTAGCCATTTGGGCTTCCTCTTTGGACAAGTGTCATTTTAGATCTTCTACCCATTTCTCAACTGGGTTCTTTGCTCTGTTTTTGTTAAGTTGTGTGAGTTCTTTGTGTATCTTTGTTATCAGACCCTTATCACTGTACATTCATTATCACATCTTTCAAACCCATACACGTGTCAATGGGCACTGAAAATTTTTTCTCTTCTGGAATATCCATTTTACACTGCTTTCCCTAAGGTGCTTTCATTTTATCCTAAAAGACACTTTTTTATCTTGGAAAGTAGTTTTGTTGGATTTCACTGAGGATATATTCTATAATGCCTTTATTTAATCTGGGTCTTTAGTTTGGTTCCATGATACAGGACTGTGGAAAGTGCTGTTATAAACACAGGAGCAATTAGTCTTAATGTATTAGTTTTTCATATTACTTGCTTAAATACCTAGCAAAGGTAATGCTGACTCATACAGTATTTCCATTTTTTAAAAAAAAGCCTATCTATATTTTCCATAGAGACTGCAACAAATTGTGTACCCAGTAAGAATGGATAAGCACCCCTCTTTTTCTAATCCTCACCAATATTTCTTGTGTTCATTCTTTATATAAGCCATTCTCACAATGGTGAGGTAATATATCATTTTGTGTACAATTTTGATTATTTTCAATTCCAGAGCTTTCATTTGTTTCTGTAAGATGGGTGTTATATAGGAATGAGTCAAAAGGATGGCCAGAATTCATGGCGGAGTGAAGGCCAATGACTAATTACCCAAGATTAGCAAATCACGCATCTTATAAATAAGGTAATCTTAATTTCAAAATGATAGTTGCCTCTAATAACTTTAGAAATTGCATTGGCTTAGTAAAGTGAGATCAAGAATTAAGATAGGAAGTCCCATGTACAGACAACAGGTCAACTGTACAAATTTTTAAACTCTCTTCCACGCACCACCATCTTTGCATAAAAAAATGCTATTATTCTTTACTAAGTGCTACTTTCCATTCTAAAGAGTGATACCATATATGTCTAATAGTCTATAATGGTAGATACTACTATAATTCTGAAACCATTATAATAATACAAAAATTTAATTTCAAATGTGATAACTGACATTTTAAATTCATGACACCTAAAAAGTGGTAGACTTTTATATAAAAACTTTTATAAAGTTGTGGTGAACATTAGAAATAATCTGAGTACATTTTTAACAAATTAATAATTACAAAAACAAATCAATAGCATTAATAATTTGAAGCACAATTCTAAACCATTCTAAGATCAATAAATTATATAGTTATCACAAATGATCACATTTAATTGTCAACACTGAATATGCACCTACTGCACTCATAGGAAAGGCTAGTGGTCTAAATTCTTTCAATATTAAAGAAAAAAACCTTTAAATATAATGTAAGTATTTAATTCTAGGCATCTGAGAACAAAATAAGATAACCTTAATTATTCAGAGATAAATTATAAAATAAATTAATGAACTCAAATAGAGAAAAATATCAAAATAATGAAATACTTATTAGCTCAATTAATTATACACAGAAGTGAAAAAGAAAAAGAGAGACAGCACATTTTTATGTGTTTATAGGCTGATTTAACAACAAATAAAGGAGGCCACTATTAGCTAATATAAAAAGTAATTTTTATACATAGTACATATGTATTTACATATTACAATATGTAATACAAATTACATATATATCATATGTAATTACATATGTATATCTTAAAATGTTTATTTTTAAAAGGGATATCATCAATGTATATGACTACTCACTTAGAAAGAACGTACTTAGATAGTCCAGGATAGATAGCGTCCCTATTTCAAGGTAGTTCTAGTTTTTCTTCTTTTTTTTAATTCAAATAATTTATTCACATATATATATATTCCACATCTTTGTATTCCCTGGGTTCACCCATCACCTCTCCTCCTTGACTTCTCCCACTCATCCCTTCCGCTCCAGTTATGTACTTTAGTTTGATTATTGGCCTTTTGTTTTCCTCCTGGCCTTTTGTTTGCTTTTCCTATGACCCATATATTAGTGAAACCATTGGTTTCTGTCTTTTTCTTCCTGAATTGTTTCTGCCGGTATGCTTTCTTCTAGGTACATCCATGTTAATGGAATATTAATCATAATTAAAAATAACAGGGTAGTTAATCTTAATCACATTTGCAAAATTCACTTTGCCATGAAAGGTAACACATATGCAGGCTCCATGGATTAGTGTATGGGCATCTATAGTGAACTATTATTCTGTTTACCACACACATATAAAAGTTTTTAATACCATTTCTTAGTAATTCACAAAATCTCAGCTTTTCAAATTACCTCTTTAGAAATCAGCAAAAATATAGTTCCTAAATCCAGATTTTACCATTTGGGCATTTCTTCTACTTTCATAATTCTTAATTATGTTCTTAGCTCTATGAATCCCTTAAGCACTGGAGAAATAGTTCAGCTTTCCAGTTATCCCCATTGGAAGTGTTGGTCATGATTATCTAGCTTCATATTACTGAAAGTAAAAGCTAGAAGTTTTTATTAATTTCAATTCACATCTAATTTGAAGTCTCCCAAAAGAGAATCTCACAGAATTCCCAGTCACATTTCTACACTTTTGACATTATAGAGGATGAAGAGTTAAATTAAGACAAATCTTGGGGATGGGTGACTCAAAATAAGAACTTCCCTACCATGAATATGGAGCTGGATGGGTCAAAATATGACAAAATCAAATTCATCCCACATTTGTGTTGACCTGCTATTGTACATTGATATATCATGAACACCTACCTTTTGTGAACCAAAATGCAAGCAGAATTTCTTTTTAACTGAAAATACCATGGATGACATTTATATTTTTAAGCATTATTTTAAGTTTACTTATTTGTCCTCCAATCATAAATTTAAAAATACTACCTTGTGATAGCAAAAATGGGAAGAATTCAATCTCATTCATTTTTTTGTCTCCAGGATATAACATAGAATGTGAAATAATTTGGACATTTTCTCCATCTGTCTTTTATCTATTTCCACATCACTGCATCAATCTTTATTTCAACTATAGTAAGAACTTACAAATCATCTTTTATAAGACAGTTGCTATCAGTCTTTGTCAGAATACTTCAATGCTATATTTTAATTCAGCTATCACTATTTTACTTACCTTTAACATAGCTTAATCTCATCTGATTCCATTTCACCTCAACTATTTCCTCACATTGCATGTTATTTCCCTTTTATCACTTCTTATGTATTTTTTATCTGGTTAAAGATCTCAAACTATGTGCAAATATGTTTCTGCCTCCTTTTGTTAATCATCTTCAGAGGTATTTTTAAATATTATATCTGGGTTGTTTAAGTTATGGTCTTTTCTCTTCTGCTGAAACATCTATCCCCATAAGATTAACATTTAATTTTTTTCCTCAAAAACCCTCAAATGAAAGGAAAAATATGTATATTGACCATGACCCAGTTATTGTTTTACCTGGGTATTACCCCTTAGTAATTCCCCTTGAAAACCCTAAAGAAAAATTGCTTTTCAGGGACCTGTATCTGTTTCTTTTTTTTCTTTTTCTTTTTTTTTTTTTTTTAAGTAGGCATCCATCTAACTATAGGCCTATCTGCTAGACTTCTACATGCTGTCCTATTGGATTTCTGATTCTATGAAAAATTCACTAAGCAAATAATATGAAAACCTATTTTCAGAATCTAAAATACTAAGAATTCTTACTGATTTTGCTGCCATTTCAAGATACCTGTTTTAGAAACTACTTTTTTCTATTTTCTTCCTACTTCCTCAATTTTATAGTTTAAAGTTTAAGTTTTAAGTATAGTTAGTTTTATAGTATAGTTTTAAGTTCCATGGACTTTTAACAAATGTAGAATGATGCTTAGGGATATTGCATAAAAAAAGCAGAGGTGACTTCAGGTTTTTAAATGTGCAGTTTGTGTTTGTACGATTCCCTCATATGACCTAGGCTAAAAACTAAAGCCTGAAGAGCAGAAATTATAAAGATATGCATACCTATTATAGCCCTGTATAATTTTTTCCATTATTCCTTCTTCCTAACAGAAATATTGGACTTCTGAGACAGGACATGGGCAATAGATAAAATAAAAAGATCTTTATAATTTATTTCATATTATGAAATATGTTAATACAAAAACCCAAAAATTCTCAAACTTTCATACGTTTATTTTGTGCCATTAAATATGAAAAAACCTCCTATTTTTCAGACATATTTTATTTGTGCTATTTTTATGCTTTGTTTTGTATTTCCTCATGGACATTTATTTTGAAGCTGTTTTATATGGGTATAGTATTACATTTTTGTTCACATTTAAAATCATTCTGTAGCAAAGGGCTACCTTCATGTGTCACAAATGTTTTGTTTACTAATTAATATGCAAATTTTAATATATGTTCCTTTCTTAACTTTAAAATTTTATTGAGCACTGCACTGAAATGTGATATTTTCCTCAGATTTATAATTTAAGCAGATTGCTCTTATTAATATGCTTCCTTTAGGCAAGGGCAGAAGTGTGACTATTTTTTTTAATATAATAAAAGGAGGATGGTGAAAGTTTGATTAATATTTCATTTTTTCATCTCTGAAAATGCTAAAACTACATAAAGTTGCCTTTAGGCTGAGTATTTAGATTTTTGAATTAAATAACATATTCATCCTTTTATCATAAAATGAATATTGTTATTTATTTATGTAAAATATGTGATTTCAAATAACTCAGGTAAATTACAACTAGTAGGGGAGTTGATATTTGAGGAGTTATATAAAATAAAACTATTAATGTCGAAGATCCCACTTAGTTATTTTATCCATATGGCACAACATAGTGCAACCGGTCAGGAGGACATATTCCTTTTTGGGCCAGGTAAAGGATTCCTGTCCTTCCTTTACTATTTCTTATCTCTTTCATTTCTTCCTGATAAACAAATGACAAAAGATATTGTAACTGAGTTTATTTTTTTCTATGACTCAATATTCTATAATATTTCCATGATCTATTCTCACAGAGTAAGTTAATTTGATAATATAAAGTTGCTAATTAATTTTCTTCTCTGAAATCAAAGCTAGCCCTGACTCTTAGAGTACCCTCCAATATCCAGGACACTTATTTGAGACCTTGAATTTCTCACAAAACCCATGCTTCATCTTTGTGACACACCTCTCATGATTGGAAACTCTACTCCAGAAGTATAATCTACCCCTGGAAGGGCTTTAGATATCACAGTGCTTTGATAAAACCAGGATAGATGCTGCCTTGGTTCCTTTCATTCTCCCTTTTATCTTTCTGCGCTTCAGAGAAAATGTTTAACTTTATCCCCTCATGCTATTTCTCTTATAATAATATTGTTTGGCTGCCCCATTTTTTTGTATTTCCTAGCATTTCTCGTTTAAAAAAATTTCTTCCTCTTTGTATTCCACCTTATTCGATACTGTCTTAACCAATTAAATTCCTCATTCTTCATTCATTTGATGGCTAAGTAGTTATCAAAATTTACTACCTGACATTACTCAGGTCACCAAATAAGCAAGAGTGAAAAATCAGATATAAAATTTTACTTTCATAAGCATATTTCCATGATTTTTCTCTATCAGTCTTTATTTTCATTCTTCTTTCCTTCCACTCCAATATAAACTGGCAATTAACTAAACATAGTTAAGGCTCAAATTATGAAGAATATAGATTCCATTTATCTAACACTTAAAGGTCATAGTGGAAATATTAGTGTAAGTTTCATTTTTAACACAGTATTATAGCAGGGTAAATAATGCCAGTTTTAGGCTAAACTTAAAACCTTATAAGTACAATTAATCGCTTTAAACATCATCCAGTAACTTTGTTGGAAACATCTATGGGTCTAAATAAATTGGGTTCATGTATATTTCAAGAGAAACAATCCACTGTTAGAGTAGAGCAAGTTTTCCATATAAGGGACCCGAATTTAGACTAAGGTCTGACCTCGAATTCACTCAAATTTATATTTGCTTCCAAAACCATCAACATCATCTCTTATATGTCCAGTTCATTCAGATACCAGTGATTAATTACATAATATATATCAGAACCCAAGTTAAATAAAAGGAGGAAAAATAAACTCCTAAATTACCCAAGTGTTGGTAAAGGAACCCTCAAACACTGTTAGTGGTAATTTCAATAGAAATTCCAGGTCCTATGAACAAAGTGCAGAAGTTTTTAAAAATATTAAAAACAGATCTTTGATCCATAAACTCAATTCCTATATACATTTACCTATTCAGATAATACAAAAGCACTATTTGAAGGGATATATACACTTTTATGATCATGAAAGTACTATTTATAGTAGTCAAGGTATGAAAGAACATTTTCAATTCCCTGAGATAACTGTAATTATAAATGTCTGCTTTATACATTTGCACTAACAATGACCACTTTAAGGAATGTTCTTCTCTCACAGATTTCAGAGTTTCTAAAAAGATGAAAATTTTGTTGTTGTTTGTTTGTTTTTGTTGGATTTAAATGGTGTGAAGTTATTTATATAAAATTTAAAAAATTTCACTTGCTAAACTTCGCACTATCAAATACGTAACTTTAATCACTCTATAATATTACATAGTCAAATCTAAAAGTTTTAATGAATTTAGTCTGGAAAACAACTGTAGGGTAATGTTTAATTATCTGATTGATTGAAAAATAAATTCCACAAATATTACATAAGTTAGAATTCTTTTTTTTTTGTTGTTGTTGTTTTGAGACTAGGTCTCGCTATTTTTGCTTGTGGAACCGCAGGCTCTCGTTGCCCGGGATACCACAGACTCAAGCAATCCCCAGCCTCAGCTTCCCAGGTAGCTGGGATTACAGGCATGCGCCACCACACCCAGCTATTTTTTTGGAACTAGGTCTCACTACGGGCCCCAGGTGGGACTCGAACTGCGATCCCTAGCCCTAGCTGCTTCACAGGCTGAAACTTACAGGCACAAGCCACCGTGCCCAGCCTATTAAGTTAGAATTCTTAGGAAAAAGTGAACACAAATCCATGACACAGAAATAGTTACTGATGTCAAAAAATGCAAGTGTATCAAAAATCCAAGTTATTTCATAAGTGAACTTTAGACCTACCTTACATTTCTTATCTTGCTCAACACAGAAAGCTTAAAGTAGCTTTATCCAAGTCAGATTTGTTCCCTAGGTGTTTTCACTTAATTGGTTTAAGTGAGATATTCCACCAACACTATTATTCTCCATTTCCAGCCTATTATATGGTGAGCATTCATAGTGCTATAACATTGTAGGAAAGATGAAGTGTTACCTGACATGTTGCAATAAATCACCTACCAGTTCCTAGTGTGATAGCTACCAAATACAATCTCCTTCTACCCTTGATCACCATCACCTTGCTTACTGGGTTGTCTTTACAGTGTTTAAGTTGTTTCCCTTTGGTGTTTTCTCATCAGAGTCATACAACAATATAGGATATACGAGATAATTCAGTTGTGCTACCTTTTCAATACCTCCTTAAGAAATGAGACTCCTATGATCCTTTATTTTCAATTGCCTATGGAGACTCTTTACAGCTGCTTCCTACCTTTTCTGTTTAGGAAATTATTAGTCCCAGTAATATCTGTTTTGATGATGCCAAGATCACCTATAATACCAACACAACAGGATTTCAAGATGAAAAATAGGATATAAATATAGTCTGTTTTAACAATTTTAGACTTTTCAGAAATCATTAATTGGAGTCATAATGCCAAAAAAAAAAGAGTTTAAAGCCATTTCTCAGACCATTTTTCCATGTCCTATATGTCTTGCTTTTTTTCCAATCCTATTTTATATCCATTTTGAAAATATCACAGAAATCTAACACAGGAACTCAGCAGTATATAGTGTTAAGCATTATATTTTTCCAATCAATAATTTGTGAGATAGCTTTTAAAACTAGTTATTAAAATAAAGAATTTTTAAAACAATGGAAATGTTCTCCTTTACCAATATCCATAATGACTGATAATAAACTTCAAAATGTAACTAAGAACTCAGTGATATGTAAAAGATGAAGGAATATAAAAGTTCATTCTTAGAAATATGATATCCAAAAAGAGGAAATTTGTTTTTTGTTTTTTTTTTTTCTATTTGGGTCAGACTTTGTTTGTAGTAATTTACTTGCCTTCGATGCTTTAAAATGAACATGTGATTATCGAGTATCTAGAAAATATTCTTATAAATGGAAAATCACTTCTGAATAATGAAATCCTGGATATGTTCTTCTAGAAATTATAGCTATATAATAGTTGTTTACAAGTAATCTCGAATGCAAATATTTGCATTCTATTCTATTTTTAAAATCATTTATTTCTTATTTTTCATTTTAATAGCTCATATATAATACATACATTATATATGCATATACTTACATAAACTATATTATGAATTCATTACATTTCTTAAGTCCATAGTCATTCCATTTGTATATGTTTGGCAGTATGAGTAAAGTTACTATAAACATTCACCTGTAAGACACTGGTAGATAAATGACTTCATTTCACTTTGTTAAATATCTAGACTAGAACATCTAGGTCATTGGCTAGGTTTCTGCTTAACTTTATAGAAAACTGTTAAAGCTTTTTTATTAAACAGTAATAGAATTTTACATTACCCACCAGCATCATATGAGAGCTCAATATCAAACTTGCCCCCACCAAAAAAAATTATGGGAAACTAAGAGATGCCACAGATTTAGAACTATTTATATTGTCCTATGGAAAAAAATACAAATATTCCACTTGTATTGAACAACACTATGGGTGGATTAGCAGACAAAAAATGTGGGAGAGGAGATGAATTAATGGAAACTTACTCTGTAACACATGATAATAACACAGTTTAAAATTAAACACATTTAAAGGTGAAGAAATGAAGATACAGAGAGGCAAACATCCCTAGAAGAGATACAGTCAAAACGTTCCTGGCTAATAAGGCATTGTGGCGTATTAACAATTTATTGCATCTTAATTGTATACTTTGACATAACTTGCCTGACTTTGACCTGGAACTTGACAGTCTTGTTAGCATTTAAGATTTACACAAGAAATCACTAATATATTGATTAATGCAACTAATCAATAGTGGGTTTATACTCTGGAAAGTCAATCACTCAAGTCTTAATTCTATGTTTATTCTATTAAATGAGGTGTGTGAGCTATTACAATTTTTGAGAAAAAGGACATATTTTATTAAAAGTTTTCTATGCAGAAAACTCCCTATCAGCTAGAAACAGATGATGGGACTTAAATCTAGCACTCAAATAGATACCTAAGGAATCCATTATTAGTAAAACACAAGTTTTGAATAAATTGATCTTTATTTTGACCATTGGGATGTTAGTAAATTATCAACAGCCTTTTCTTCTTTGAAATGTACCATAAAAAAATCTCCAATAAATGCATACTGGCAAGCACAGACTAGCCTAATGACAAGTGTATAACTGATGTTAGTAAGACATGAAGATCAAATAACATTTTCAAGGCAACCAACAGATCCAATTCTTAATAGGAAGGAAATGAAAATTTAAATTTTTCTTATGAGAAGAAAAGATCCTCATTTGGGGTGCAGCATGCATTAACATTGTGGGCTGAAACCAACAACTTTGTTTCTTTCATCTTAAATTTCCTGATTGTAAAGGAAGGTAGTTACAAACTATAGTCTGCTCCAACTGAGCAAAATTAATATATGAGGCAAGTCTTTTCCTTTTTTGATTGTTTCCTTTTCCCTTTTTTCGGGTCCAACTTTCTGATTGGCAACACTTTGGCTATGTTGGGGCAAGAATTGAGGATTTATTTATTATGAGGCTGAGACTAAGGATTTGACAATGGTCACTGACTGGCATTGTCTGAATTTCTAGGTCTGACAAATATTCTGGTGTGTCTGACTTGTCCTGTGGGTGCAGGGCAACAATTTTCTTGGCACATTCACTATATTCAGCAAAGAAAAGACTCCTGAGGTAGTTACTTGGCCAGCATATTTGGTATAGTTGAAGCAAAGAAACAACTGTGAATTAGGAGATTAATTAAATTCAAGGAGAATGAATAAATTAGTAGACAATGATAAATCAGGTTTCTTTTGTTGAAGAGGACGTTAAAATATAGAGGGCAAAGTAAAATAACTTTGTAGTGTTGGGTTGGAAGCTATGATCTGTTCAATGGCTTTTATATATAAAGTTTGTTTTATATGTGGCAATATAAATAAAACCAGATAGCTAATTTATTTCTACATGTAGTGCTAGAAATTGATATAGGCATATATATATATGTGTGTATACACACATATACACACATATATACACATATATATACACACATATATACACACATATAGACATATATATATGTCTGTATGTGTGCATTTCTGCAGGTGACTATATCATATTATATAACATATATGTTCTAACTCAGATCACTACATTATAGTGGTAATAAACACACTTAAACCAAAATTGTGGTGCTTAATACAATTGTACAACAAAGGTTACTAAGGTTGATTCCAGTGCTAGGATTAGAAAGTATGTGATGAGACTGAACTATCAAGCAGTACGAGAATAGGAAAGTAAAACTTAGAAATTAAGTGAAAATAAATAACTTGATATTTTGAAGATATTTAGTAATATAGAATTTCAACATTATATCAGTTTTAACTGCCACAAACAGTACATGCTACATCACTATCATATCCAACGAACATATACTACTTTAAAATCAAAGTTAAATAAATAATATCTGAGTATTTTCTAGGATATAGTTTATACATTATCCAAGACATTTAACAAATGTGATTAAAATAAAGAAACAAAGTGAACAATTCCTGGATTTTAGCATGTCTGTAAATTCATCCAGTTTTGCCATCTGTCACAAAAAAAAGAAAGAAAAGTAAATATGAAAACTAATTCTAGAGGAAAGGGAATAAACAAAAGAAAATGTAGAATATTTTATTAAAATATTGAGGATGCTGGCATGAATCAAAATTAGTCTTTTCATGTTAGTCAAACTGGTTTCTGTGATTTAGCATCTAGTTGGAAAAAAAAAACTAAACTTTTTTCCAATTAATTAAGCTTTTGAAGTTTTAAAAACAGAAGCAGTTTATTTTCAAAAAGAAAAAAATTTGTGCAATGTTATAATCATCCACATACTGAGAAGTTTGCCTTCTTTTTTAACAAAACAGTTAAGTTGGGAGCTGAAGGATGTGTTTGTATTGCATTTTATTTAAAATTTAAAAATAAAAAGTCAAAAAATTATATTTTGAGATGTATGAATGATTGCCTCATGAAATATGCAATGTAAAGGAAACTCCAGAGATTATAAAAGTACTTTCAGAAATCAAAAATTGTAAAATTTTATTTATCTGACTTTGAAACAATACATAGTATAAAAATTAGAAGAAAGGAAGCTCTAAAAATACATAGCCAGAATCATAAGTGGGACATAACAAAGATAAAAGATCTAAAAGAATATCAAGTGGAATAATCCTTACAAATGAAGTTTAATCATAAAATGTAGTCACAATTTTACCTATTTAAAGTAATACCCTCTATTTAGAATTGTGGCTTTGGGTTCATTAGTTTGGTATCAAAAAAGATCAGAATATAACATATTAATCCTAAGGTCATTGAATAATTGCTAGATAAAATTTTCTTGACATATACATTTTCATGTTTTTCCTTTTATCGCTATCCCTACTCTCCATTGCTTTATCCCCCACTCTTATTTATAATGAGTTAAATTTTTGGAAGAAATTAAATGGAGGAAGTCATACATAATGATGTCTTCCAAATGAGAATGCAGTGTTGTATGCAAATAATCTAAATTTACACAGGCATGATGTTAGATTTTGACCATAAGTATGTTAAAAAGTTCACCTAAGTAAACCAGAGTCTGAATCCTACTGTGAATTGGTTGTGATACAAGGATATAGACAGTACTTGGAAAGAGAAGCAATTGCAAGATGTAGTAGGAATCCAATTTCGCTAATTGTATTATAATTCAGGAATTCAAGCAAGAATAACAATAAATACAGACTCATAATACTGGCACAGATGAACTTGAGAACAGGATTAGAGCATTCACCAGGGAAGGAGTTTGATTAAGTAGGATGTCAATTTTTTGGCACTGGCAACATTTAAAAGATTAGGCACCACAATTAGGTACCACAATTCACAAAGTGACCACTAAATTAATGGCACACTCAGTGTGTTCTGTAGGTTTTTAGTTCATTTCAGTGTAAGTGTGAAAACAGAGAAAAGAGAAAGGAGAGAGGAGTTATGGGGAAAGGGGTATAAAGGAAGAAGAAAAAGAGAGGAAAGAGAAACAGGAAAAAGAGGAGAGAGAAAAATGGAAAAAAAATGAGACAGACACAGAGAGTAGATCTAATGTTTCTTAAGTCCTAACATCTTTGCAATTTTCAGAGGAAACTGTTAGCTGTGGTGAGCCAGGGTGTTCCTAAGAAATATCTTGGCCTCTTTATATGAGGACTCTTATAATGTATGAGGAAATCTTAGTATGTGTTACTATTTTATATAAATTATCTCATGCATTTTACTTCAAACATAAATAAAATTACTAGAAGAGAGAAGGATCCAGAAAGATGACTGAGTTTTAGAAATCACTATTAAAAATATACTTTAACACATACACACACAGCTTACATCTGGGTGTGTGCCTCTGTGTGTATGTATGCGTATACAGTGTATAATAGTTTAAAATATATAGGTTGAGTTTATAATTGGGAAAGGAAATTGCATATGTAGTGGACATATGTAGTGGACATAATAAGAAGCAATTTGTTTAAAAAGTGATTTAAACAATTTGCTAAAAAGATAATAAACCTACAAACTCTGAACTTTCTTCCCAGATACATTTACAAATATCTTATATATGAATTTTCTTATTGCTCCTAGAGTTATGTTTCTAGGATTTCCCCCCCACATATATTCAATATATTCATAACTGGCTCAGTATCACCTAATGAATTAAAAAAAAAATAGAAAAGGCCAAACTATTGAATATTTTCTATCAAAAATGCTTGATTTTAATTTTAATTAACTAATGTTCAAAATGCTTTTGCTCTGACATGTTTTCAGATTAATATCCATCTTTACAACAAATCCCATCTTAATATCCACAATTTGTCATAGAAACAACCTCAACTTCACTAAATGCTACTTGCAACCCAGAGCAATAAATGCTTGCAGACACAAGTCTACCTATATTTTACATTGATTAGAACAGGAAATAATACTGAGTTCAAGGGGTCAATAGACTGTTGCAGAAATTATGTGCAGTCAGGTATGGTACTGATGTGATGCATTCTTTGAGTAGCTGATATTTTTGGAAGATTTCTAAACAATCAACTACATTAGAGAAAAGCTTATTAGGCCACAGATGTATTCTATTTTGACTATTTCTCTAGTTATTCTTATATAACTTTTAAAATTAAATGCTTTTACATCTGGGAAGTAATCAGAAACCAAATCTAATAAGTGAGCTGATTGTAGTATTAAAGCTGCCATTTCCCACTCAATATATTTCAAATGTGGTTCCCTATAAGAACCCCATGCTATATCCTTCCAATTCCAAGCAAGCATCTTTGGATTTATACCCTTTGAAAAGGAATTTCCCTCTTTATTGTATGATTTTCAGTGTGATAGAGCTATAAAATCTATGCAGACAAATTCATAGGAAAGGAGAAAAAATTAATTACTTAGAAATGTAAAATCTACATAGCTATAGACTCCAAAGCCAGTGGAGATAGACAGGGGAATTTAGTTAGGAGGGGGATAGACTTTATGGATTCAAGAAGCAATGAGAGGCACACATTATGAGAAGATGACTCATATGATGAGGACCAGTTGCTATCTATTAGAATTTTGTTAAACCATATACCAGATTTTTCCCAATATTTTTCTCAACATCTAATTACAGAGCACCTGGTCATGTTTATGAGACACCTCCTCCACTTCTCAATGCCTTATACTGTTCCTTAGTCAATGTAAATATCATTTGTTAGACTAACACCCATGTACATTTTCACATATATGGATATCTATATATTATTTTCCCCTACTAATCTATTTGATGCTAATTATATGTATCATTCTATCCAATAAGAATCTAAAGGGATAAAGGGGTATTTCTTCTCTGTCTCTACATTTAAGGGTATATAGATATAGACAAAGACTTAGACAAATATATATATATATATATATATATATATATATATATATATATATATATAGCTCTGATGGGCTAGAATATATTTGAAGGTCTGAAATATTTTTTATATTGAACATACATAAAAACAATAAACAGTTTTGATTAAATTGCCATGAATTATTTAAAATGTTTTACTTGGACATGATTATGCTAGTGACTTTTAGGCTATCTAACCTTGATTTTAGTCTGAACTGTGAAATCAAAAATTCATATTGAAAAGGACATAGCAATTTTAAGAAATTTATTGGTTTATAAATTTCTACAAAATACAAATAAAGTTTGAGAGACAACGGGGATGTTTTGGTCTTCTTTACTAATCTCATGTCATAGGTAACAATCATATGACAAATTAGAGGATGATATCTGAATATAATTCTTACAAAAATAAACTATTATTGGACAAGAATGAACTTCTAATATGGATATGACAAAAGTGAAATTATATAATAAACAATAAATTATGGAAGTTTTTTCTCATCAAGAAAAGGATGGAAAATATATAGCAAGAGTATCTCTTCTTAATTCTGCACATATAGCCAATACAAATAACTGAGAATGGCACATTTTTCCAATAGTGAGGAATCCTGAAATCCTTCTCATCACAACTCTAAATTTGGCTACTTTTAAAATATCAGACATAAATTGTAATCTGTTTCCTGAGCCTGTTTACAACTCAGTTTAGTTTGTGTTTAGTTTTGGACAAAGCTGTCAAATTCATCACATACGTGCTAATGCTTAGGTCAATTTAAGGGACAACAACGACAGCACTTTGGGCTGTTCTAGGGCTCTGCTTTTCAGGGCTCACAGTGCAATGGGAGAAAAATATTGCATAAGTGAGTCAATGAAAGAATTTAGGGCAGAGGAAGTAGCCCAATCAATGTGTGAAAAGTTGGGCAAAATGACAGTTAAAACTGATTTCAAGGTTCAAGGCAAGGTTCGAGGCAAGTATAGATGGAAATAGGACTGGGATAGTGAGAATCAAATTGAGAAAGACTTTTTAAACCATGACTCAGAGCTGGATTATAGCATACACTCTTTAGTAAGGAAAGTGATTATCAGAATTTCCTTTGAAAAAGATAACTTGTTGGAGAGCAGAAGTCAATCTCCAACATAAAATCAAGGCACTCAGGGACTAACTAGAATGAAAAAGCAAAGTCTTAAATGTCAACTAATTAGGACATGAATTAGGTGTTTATGATGCTCAGTCCCAGAGTAGGCTGCCCCTAAATATGCCAAAACAGCATATTGATCATTTCCAACTAAGAAAGAGCGAATGAATGATACCCTAAACCTTTCTTCTACTAAAAACAGGACACTTCTCTGGCGCCCTCCTTTTATTACTCCTGAAACAGGAATAAAATGTCTGTGTAAAAAATATGGCTGACAGACATTGAGAACATTCATATCACAAGAAACAGGGAAGGTAAGCAAATGCTTGCTAACTCACTAGATTAGTTGTCCAAAGCAAAATTTCAATTATTTCTGTACTTCATCAGCTTGTTACTTTGTTGTCTAAAAGCTATATAAACTGACAGCTTTGCCATTCATTAGGTTCCGAATGTTGTGAACCTCTTTGAATATGAAATTAAATTCCTGTTTTCTCTTGCTAATATTTCCCATGTCAATTTATTATTGAATCAGTCAAAGGAATCAAAGGAAGTGAGGAGGAGGTCCCCTTGAAAACCTCCCCTAAAAATGGAAAAGAAAAAAAGGAATATGTTTCAGGAATTTTTCTAGTTACAACCTTAAATTAAATGCTTGTTTAGTTCTGAGTGATGGTAATGAAGAGATATTGAGTAAAACATATTACTACAATAGATGATGACAAGAACCCAAAGGGGGAATCAATTCCAAGACTGCAGAGGAGTATGGTTTCAAACACGTTAAATCTGAGGAGCCATAAAGGTATCACCATGAAACTACTTAACCACGGTAGGAAATAAATGCCTTGGAGTTTCTATGGATGAAATTTATCTCTTCTCCCTCTGAGTTCTCAACTCATTTAGAAATATGAATTTAGAAGCAGAATTCATATAGTTCCAAACTATTAGCTTTATTGCTACTTAAACTGAATTAGAGAATATAACTTATGTTTCCAAAATCTTCAACTTTTAATTTGATTAGCTTAATCTCCCAAGCAACAAGAGAACACCTGTCCCAATGAGTGTACAACATGGCATCATTCTTTTAACTGCTGTGTATTTTATTCCAATGCAAATTGTGAAGGGTCTGATCTAAACTGCCACATAGTGAGTCATAAAATTATGTCAGTGGCTTGGACCTGAATTAAAAGCCTGAGTCACAAAATCTGGGTTCCAAAATGCCTCACTATCCTTCACCAGGCCACTCCAAATAAACTCAATTCATTGCCTGTCAAAATGTGACATGAGGTCGGGCATGGTGACTCATGCATGTAAGCAGCAGCCTAGGAAGCCGTGGCTGGGACCAGGGATCACAAGTCGAGTCCTAGCTCCAAAAAAATAGCTGAGTGTGTTGGTGTGTGCTTGTAATCCCAGCTACCTGGGAAGCTGAGACTGGAGATTGCTTGAGTCTTATGGTACCCTGGGCAACGTGAGCCTGTGGTTCCACAGGTAAAAACAGTGAGACCTAGTCACAGAAAAAAAATAAATAAAAAATAAAGTGGCATGAACCTTCATGTGACCTTCACCATCATCCTTATCATATCATGAAAAATATTCCTAAGCACGGACCACACTGTGATGAATATTTTACATCTGAGATGTAGTATGTTTATTATATACTATATATTTTACTAGTAGTCTTGACATTTAGATTACATAATTAAGTGAAAGCATCATGTAAATGGAAGGCTATATGCCCTCCCAAACTCAACTTAAACAAGGGACCCATTCATTTAGTAGAATAGACTCATTATTTTAACTTTGTTCACCCTTTGAAAGCTCTGAACATTCAACTACACATTTTGAAAGTATGTCTGTATTCACGTTTGGTTTCCTAACCTCTAGACTGGACTCACTACACCTGAGAGATTACATAAGTCTCCCTTTCAGTCTTGCTCCATGTCGCTACCCTTCATGTGTGACTTAGTGGTTCAGTTTTCTTGTTAAGTCAAGTCTTCAAGTTTGCTGGGTATCTGAGTCTAGACAAGCAATTGCCTTAAAAATGCACTTACTAAAAATACAATTTTCTTCCTGATACATAGATGAACCCTACTTACACAGGTTCATTCCTGTTGAAAATACAGTCCTTCAATTGTATATCATAATATGCATCATCACGGTATTAATTTTTAAAATGCATAATTCATTAAAGAATCACCAGGAAAGAATATTTTATAAATATTATAATTTTCATCATATTACCTGGGAATCTACCCAAACGGCACAAAAATACTAATCTGAAAATAAACCAGCACTCCTCTGTTTATTGCAGCACTAATTACAATAGCCAAGACATGTGAGCAACCCAAATGTCCAAAATGAATAAAAAAATGTGTGGTATATTTGCATAGTTGAATAATACTCAGTGGTCACAAAGGAAAGACAAACTCATGCCATTTGTGGCAACATGGATGGAACGAGAGATTTTGCTAGCTGGAATTAGTCAGAAGGAAAAAGTTAAACACTGAACAGTTGCAGTGATATGTGGAAAATAGAGAAACCAAATAAAAGGTCAAGAAAAACTAGCAAGCTGACCATAGAACTGAAGCATACACAAAGGAAGAGCCTAGAAGGGGGGGGGGGGCAACATGGGGAGGAGAGTGATGAACACAAGGGACCATGATGACTGAGCACAGGTGATACAGATGTAGGAGAACAATGGGGACTATGAGGATGTGAGAAATTCTTAAATAATATATATATTTTTTAAGATCAGCAATTAACTACCAAAAATAACAAAATCAGACTTCTATACCATCCTGTCTGGTAGTCTCAATTCTACAGTTAGACCTCTAAAGTTTGTTTTGAATTTGTTTTGTCTGACCCTTTGTTTTGTTTATTCATATTTCACCTATTAGTGAAGTCATTTTGAATATTTATTTTTCTCTTTCTGACTTAATTCACCAAGCATAATCACCTGCAGTTCTACGCATGTTTTGATAAATGACAAGATCTTATCTTTTTCTGAGTAGTATTCCATTATGTGGGTATATACCTGTGTGTGTATATTTTATCCAATCATTTGTGGATAAATTGGTGGGCACTTAGGTTGTTTTCATGCTTAAAACACAGTGCTGAAGTCAAGAGTGCATCTATCCCATAGGTCAAAATCTTCATTTAATAGGGTATAATATTCTCTTATCAAATTGTCATGAAATAAAACTTTTTAGACTATGAGTACAAATTAAGAAATTTAAATGGTTTGTATCTACTCTGTATTTACTCAGAATTTTGTGCATCTATATAGAATCTGTCTCAAAGATTTGTTCTAGTGTCACTTTCTTAGAGAAAAAAGGGTAGTCTTGTTGATTTGGTGATAACTTTCAGGTAGTTTTCATGTTATCCTGACCTTTAAAAGGATTAAAAAGAGAAGAAAATAAACCTATTTTTTCCTCCCTGTCCCATATTTGACATGTTGGTAGTTATTTGTTTAAGATACTAATTTTTAAAATAATTTTAACTGCATTAAAATGTTATATAAGCTTCTGTATTCATTTGAAAAATCAACATATTTATGTACTACATTAATCTGGCCACTACAATTGCTTCTCCATAACATTTTTCTGTTTAACCATTCTCTTTTCTCCCTTCTCTCTGAACTCATATAACATTTTTTTTTGTTGCTTCATTTCATTCATCTCTTTGTTTTTCTCTCTATATCACAAAGAAGTGAAATCATATGGCATTATTTTTCCCTGTCTGGTTTATTTCACTAAATACAACTGACCTTTCATTTCATTCACATAAGAAATAATAAGATAACCAAAGCTTCAGTATTAGAACATATACATTTTACCCATCAAAAGCACAGTTACTGCTTTCTAGTTCTCTAAAATAAATTTCTCATAAATATTTTTCTATATATATTGTGTCTGTTTTAATATTATGGATATGAGTTTTGGTCTTACATAAGGTCTGAAAATATCTTATATTACATGGTACTAGTGGTATGAAAATTCCTTGCCATCGCTCCATTAGTTCAATATTAAGGATAAAATAGATGGACTATAAACGTCTTGAAGCTTTTCTGCTCTTTATTTCTTATTCCTTTTCTTTCTTCTGCTTGAATTGAGTTTCCAAAAGTTAAAAGACAAATAAAGTGTAAAGCAATCAAGTCTTGATAAGCAACCTTGTGTGGAAGAATTTTAACAACTTTCTTACATAGCAGTGTTTGTATTAGAGAATTTTGTTCTACCAAAGAGTAGTTTGGTCCCATTGCCCACATAAATTCCCCCATGAGTGCTGTGTTGAAATCAGTTTTTTATGTGCATGCATTGCTGGTATAATGTCTTATTTTGGACAAACAACAGTTGTTGGACACTGAACTGCACTGGTCAACTTAGGAAGGAAGACATTATCTCTGAATGCTTGAACTTTGCCTTTCGAAGACCACAGAGGTTATAAGTGCTATAGTGCCTTTATTATGTCTCCCTCAGGGAAGAGCTGGATACCAATAACACAGAAGGCACAGAACCTTCACACAGGAATTTTGATGCTAATAGTACTTAGCTACTACAAACCTGGACTGAATTCAGCTATGAAACACAGCCTACTGGCCATTAACAACCTCCCTGTGAGATTCTGTCCCCCATTTATTGCATTCCCTGCCAGTTAAGTGATGCACTGGCCTGGCAGTTATAATTTTGTGAAGAGGTGGGCATGTTTTATCAGTCTCAAAAGAATTCAAACCTGAAGTAATATCTGACTGTGAACACTTTATGTGACTTTTATTTGAGAGAACATCTCTAAAAGATTTAAGAGCTGGACAATTTCTCACTTGGGTTGCTTGTATTTCTATTTCAACTAACTTTTTCATAGCTTTTGAAGTAGTTTCAGATGGTCTATGGAAACACAGGTGAATAATACTCAGGACTCTGACCCATTTTTCTTGTTTTCTCTACAAGTTACTATATAAAATAAAGCAGACCTATTATCAGAAATTTTGCCAGGTCTGGCCCTGACTATGGTCACAACTTTCTGAAGAATAGGCATATGACCTTGGATATTGTTCTCTTCATATCACCCCATCAAAGCACAATATTAAATAATATAGAAAGAACTAGAGATTTCTTTTCAACTTTGCCTCCCAGGAGATCCCTGGAAAACTTTCCCCAGGTTTGTATTGAAAGAAGATGGAAGTAGAGGAAATTCAGAAATGCAGATTTCGATTCCCTCATGGAGTATGTTTCCAGTTTAAGATCTGCCAGTCAAGGAGGAAGTTTGGAAATGAGTATAGGCAAGTCAGTTAGAAAAGGGGTGCCACAAGTCCCCAAGTCCATTTACCACTCTGAGTAAGAAATAATTCACTGGAGTCAGAAGAGTGCCCCCATCCCCCCCACCCCCCCTCCAGCAAGCCCAAGCTCTAGGTTCATTTATCAGACTCACTACAGAACAAGCACAGACAGGGTGGGGGGGGTGCTCCCTAAACCCACTAAAGAATGGAATGTTTGTTCAGTACACCAACATAGTAATACAATACTAAAGCAATGAACCAAGGCTAGTTTTGAAACAGTAAGCCAGACAACATGAAAAAATTCAGTGGACTTCAGTAGCCTAGGAAAATTCCATAGGTCGAGCTCATCAACAAGAGGCACAATGATCAAATTCCCAATCCTTACTCACTATACCAATATAAGCACCTGTTTCTTGCCCCTCATGGCAACCCAACAGGAATCTCTTTCCAGTGAAGAGTTTTCCTATCCTTCTTTCAATAAATCCCTGGTCTTTTTGTAATTTTGGTCTCAATTTTGAACTATTCCTCCTCTAAAGATAAAAACTGAGAAAGAACCCACATGGAGTTCTCAGATTTCATGTCTGTTCCCAACCCCTGATTTATTTCAGGGGGTTAGCAAGATTTGAGGGCATAAAGGGAGGAGAAAGCACAGTCTCTCAAAGGTACCTATGAGATATTAGGAAATGTGAGGTCACAGCTATTTGTAGGTATAGAGAGGCTATAACCTACGAACTTATTGCAAATTTCTTAGTTTGGGTGATTTACAGAGGCTTCAGGGACAAACTGTATAGAACTTAAAGCTAGGAAAAGTAATTGCTTGTATATTTTCAGCACCTCCCAAAAAAGCTCTTATAATTCACCCCTATCTCTACTTCAGACCAAAGTGCTTCCTTTACCATTCTGTTTTCTTAACATTGGTCTAATGTCATTATTTTCAAAACCTGAAAAATGTCTTCTGAATATAAACCTTAAGCACATTCAAATTAAAAATAAATATATGGAATGAATATTTGTACTTTTTAATCTTTTGAAGAATGTATAGTAAATACTTGATACTTTGTGAAAGTTTACAAACCCAGCATAAAAGTTATTTATATATTTCATTCACAATATCCTGACCAATAGATAGAACCATTTTTGAAAAACTATAATTGAAATATCAAAACACTGGATAATAGGTATAGTAAATCATATTTTCTTTGACAATAGATTTTCTCCAAGATAGAGAAAATTGGCTATTGAATTTAATTTTATATATCAAATCTAAAAATGTTTGGTTTCTATTAAAATATTTTCTAAAGATTTTTAGATACTTCTAAAATTTCAATTTTAGGTAAAGGCTTAAAATGGTGACATAACAGCTTTGCTGCTATGTAGGTTTTCTATAACTAAATACTAATCTGATATGGCAGTAAATGGGAGTTCTACAGAATTGACTAACTGGTGGTATTCAATAAATTAGTTGAATGAAAGAGGAAATGAACTGGCACTATTTAACTTGGAGATGAAATTTATGAGAAGGAGAAGTTGACAGAATTTTGCTCAGTTCTTCACATTTCCAGTAAGGATATAATAAAGACATTTAAAATTATAATTTATAGATATAACCTTAAAATATTAAAAAGTTTTGTGATTCTTAATTTGCATTTGGAGCTGTGTTGTCTGTATTCCATACGCATGGGATGAAATGATATAATATTCTATGTGTCGGTGATAAAGGAATTTTATTGGATTTCATACTGCTACTTGACTAAGAAACTTTTGCCTTTTAGCAAACACACACAATTTATGAGGCAGAACTTCCATCTCAAAAATGAGTAAGGTATTCTCCTATCCTATTGACAAAATATGACCCATATTTGATATAGTAACCTATGAAAATTTTTGTCAATTCTCTGAATGAGGCTTACTCTATTCACACATCAATCACCTAAATATTTCTTTATCTTCTCTCTAATGTAATAAATCCATATTCCTCCAACAACTTAAGATTTCTCCAACATGCCTGCTTTTCAACGAATTCCCCTATTCAGAGTTCTTCCATCTGAAAGCCAGCATTCACATTTTCAGTAGATTGATTGTCCAATTTAGTCTACTCAATTATGTTGCTAGTTGGAACCTCTTGAGACCTTTTTGGACAGAAGGCAATGTTACCAATCCAATCCAACTAAATGAATTCATTGAATGTGATTTTAACTAGTTTCTCATAGCAAAATAGGTAACTAAATAACTTCATCCACAAGCCCCCACATGTAACATCTCAGAAAATCATCTTATAAAATTTATTAAAGAGTGCAATAATTTTTGACAAATATTACTGACCATAGGACCTCAGGAAAATAGACTTTAACTCACTTAAATTATAATTATCATTGAAAGTCACTCTATTTCAGCAATTATGAATGAACAAAATGTATTTCCAATGCAAGCTTTCCATTTTATATTGGAGAAACAGGGCTCCAATGAATGGAGTGACTTACCAAAATAGTGTAAATTGTAGTAGAAGTCAGTCTGCTTTCAAGTCTCCACTCCAATGATCTTTTAAGTCCCTAATTTACTCATAAATCTTAGTGATTTTTCTTTGTAAAAACTCTCATACATTTTCTTCTTGAGAGATGAAATCTTGAGAAGATATAAAAAGTAGATGGTTAGATGAAATATTGAATACCATTAACATATGTGAGTGAAATTTCATCATCCATTCAAAAAAGTACAAGGTTTTCATAAAATGAACACCATTCTTGTATTTCACTCTAAGACTTGAATTCCACTATCCTACATGAACTTTCAACCCAGGACAGTCAGTTGTTTCTACTCTCTTGGCAAATAGGGGTCCTGTAACATATTTTAAATGCCTACTGACAACCATTCTTTCTGAGTGGGGAACCATTCTTTCTGAATATTCGAAGTAGGGAAGTTCACCAGACTGTAGCTTGTCTGACTCCCATTGACTTGAACCATTTTATTAGTGTTGGTAACGAATGGTTGTTATTAAATAGGTGCTTCCCAAGACTTCTGCTTTGAATTTGGCAAAATGGAAATGTTTACCCTTTTGTTATAGAGCCAAAAGAATACTTTGAAAACAGCCAGCAGTGAGAACCCAAGTGTTGCCAGGGAGATGATAAAATTTTGCTGCAAAGGACTCAAGGGGTTGCATAACCAGATAGGGATGAATATTTTAATATTCAAACATAAGAAAGTGATTAAACACAAGCACTTTTCTTTTTGCCTTCTCTTTATGTGATGATGAAACCCAGAAGGGATAACTAAATGGTATAAATCTTGATTTAGTGCTGATGTCTCAAGCAGCAGCTTGGTTGATGAGGATGAGAGATATAAGCTCTAGATTTCTGGTGATTACATTTTAATGAAAGAGGTAGAGATATGAAATATATGCAAATAAGATAGCCTTGCCCATGATTAGCAAGTGCATAGGGCTAAGGTGGAAAAGGGTTCTAGAAGTGGCATAGGTCAGATCAGTTTTGTAGTCAGACAAATGGATTGAGGTTCTTCGGTTTGGGAAGTGAAAAAAAAAAAGCCAGAAAAACAACTGAAAAAAGAAGTCATCTGTACTGTTTGGACAGGTTAAATTCTTGTTTAATTCATGTTTTATTTTCTAAACCGTATAAGTATCTCTTTAATTACAAATAAAGTATTGCAGTCAAGAAGAATGCACACTGGATTCAAAAAACCTGGCTTAACATTCCTTTAAAGCTTCTTATATGAAGATCTACATTATATCATATATTATGATCTGTAATACTAGACATTTTAATTTATATTTATTTTAAGAAAGTACAGAAAAAGAACAATCATTGCAATTGCAGAGCAGTAACTAAGTCAAGCAATCAGAATGGGCAGGATCTTTTCAGAAAACTATCTTTGAGAAGGAACTTATGGTTTGTAGTTAATGAATATGTATAAGTAAACTGGGGATGTCTAACTAAAAAAATAGGGGTTTGTTGTACATAAGCAGTAAGACTTTAGAATTTATCCTCCTTTCCTCTTTGATCCATAATGAGAGGCATACAACAGTGGGATAGAATTCCTAGACTCTGAGTCAGATAATTGGTTGAAAATTATTCTCAGAGAAATGTAAACAATTAGCACCAGTAGTGATGTAAGTAAGTAGCAGACCCAATACACAAGGATTGTAGATAAATCTGTAATATTAATGTAGCCCTCACAGCAAAATTAATCATAAAATATAAATCCATGTAATCTTATTGTCTGCAATTATATTCTTGTCAAGCTGATGATAAACATTTACCTTGCTTTGTTTTCCTAATTTTGCAAAAGAAAACTAGCATCTTATTAGTTTTTTTTTTTTCTTTCTCATGTGAAAAAAAAATTATCATATGAGAATAGTCATTTTCCTCTGTGGCTTATTTCTTGGTTCCTAATAAGTAGTCTAAAGCAGAAAAGATACCTTTTTCATGCTTAAAATTTGAGATTGCTTTGGAACAATCAAGTTTAAGTTTGGGGCAACTAACCCACTGAAAATGTGAGACACAGCAATGTGGGAAATGCAGGCTTATTGGGGAATCTTGATCACTGACAGGGGTGATTCTAGGAATGCCTGTTCTCAACAGTCCCATTCAGGCTTTTTTATTTCTCATGTAGAAATTTATGCAGACCAAATGGGTGTAAATGATAAATAGGGAATAAGAGTGTGCTTAGACAGAAGAAGGTTATGGTTCACTTGTTATTTGACAGACTGGACACCTTATTAGGTCAACTATGATTTAATATAGTGTCATTAATACTTGACCTATACAACAAACATTTTTCAAGTTACTATTTGGAATAAAGCCCATTTGGCATAGACAATTGTATGTAATTGGAGCAGGAGCACACTTGCCTGGGATTGGCAGTACTAACAATAGCAGGAGTTTTAAACAGGCACTTATTTGTCAGTACTGGGCATTGATGCCACCCTGGGCTTCCTGATTTCTTCAAGAACTCACCTCAAATCTTTGAATATACTGAAATCTGAAAGATTTTGTATATTGCAGAAGTTAAAAACTGGGCTCTCTGGGCCAGACTCAGATAAAAAAAAAATTGTTTGTTTTTTGAGACTAGGTCTCGCTATTTTTGCACCTGGAACCGCAGGTTCATTTTGCCGGGGGTATTACAGACTCAAGCAATCCCGAACCTCAGCTTCCCAGGTAGCTGGAATTACAGGCACGTGCCACCACACCCAGCTATTTTTTTTTTTTTTTTGGAAGTATGTCTCACTATGTTGCCCTAGGCAGGACTCAAACCACGATCCCCAGTCTCAGTCATGCTCCAGAGGCTGGCGCTTACAGGCACACATCACAGTATCCGGCTCTCGGATGAAAACAATTTTGATGATCTACATAATGTTCATCCATACTACATTAGCTTAGTATCATTTTGTTGCCAAATTAAAATGAACAGATTTTGTAAAACCAGGATGACTGTTCCTTTTGAAAAATCAGATGTAATCACACGCCTTCATGCCTCTGTAGGAAAAATTGACTTTATTTCAAAATAGGTGCTTTGAAGAAACCTGCATACTCCAGTTCATTTCAATCCTCATCTCTTCCCATCAAAGAAAACTACTTTCAGTTGGCATTTAATCTTGATCTTATATTATTGTCTTTTAATGAATAAAATTACAAGACGGTGAAATTTACTCAAACTCCAAAAAAAAAAAAAAAGAAAAGAAAAAAGTTGTCATAGAGGGGGATGCATTCTTCAAAAAATAGGATAAATTATTATTCAACTGAATTATTTTTATATAACTAACGACCAAATTGTGTGTTTTTTTTAATACAACTAATGACTAAATTGTGTTTTGTTTTTTGTTTTTTTTTTCTAAAGGGCAGTATGTTCATGCATTTACTTTCCTGCACTAACTCATTAGATATGTGAATATTTGACACAGGGAATAGAGTTGTTATCCATTAAAATGTCCTTGTTGTCCCCAACAAATACAGAGCTCATATGCTCCATTTACAAATGAAGCTTTTTTTTTCTTTTTCACATTTAACCTCTGTGTGGGATTGATTGTCACTTTTGACACAATTTAGTAATGTGGTTGAATTGTTTAAGGTTCTCACATTTTCCACTGTCCACAGTTGGTCATTTTTCTGAGTACTTGGTAAAACATTTTGATCTTCCCCCAAGTTCAGGCATAACTGGGGTCATGTAGGTCACAACCCTACTGTAATCAGGTAATTAAATCACATGATTTCCTTGTCCTCACTTCTTCAGAATTAGGTATTATGTTTTTATAGATCTAGAGCTGGTAATTCAAATCTTATATGCTTTGTTTGATAACTTAAACCCCATACGCCTTGTTCTCCTTTTAAGGTCAAAAAAGACAGCATAACCATAAGTGGATGAATTTTTTTCCTACACATAGTTTTTTCTTTTGATGTCAACAGAAAGTTCATGACACAAGCAACTCAAAGTTATTAATAGTATTTCATGACCCTTGGTACTATACAGACATGAAAGGCATATTCAGGTGTTGTTATATCACTTCAGGAACATCTCTACCCAATCAGGAATTATTATAAAGACAGAAAGACAATATGAGTTTTTTCATTTGGCATACAAATTTGAATCCCAAGGTGCCCAACATTTTCCACATGAGTTTGGCAAATATCATCCATACTATAAAAATCACTCTTAATTCCTGAATCTCTGTTTTATTTAATCTACCGAAAAGAGATGGAGTCAATCTATCAGGTCATTGTGAGAGTTTCAAGATGCAAAGTGATACAGGATAAGAGACCTCAGGAAGATGAGTTTGAGAGTCAAACTAGCAGGCTTCAAATTCTGTTGATTGATTATTAGAAATCTGGTAGAGCTATTCAGAGGAAATAAACATTTTTTGTCATATAACTGTATTATTTTCCTTTTAAAATTGAAGAATAAAAAGTCATCTACTTTATATAACAAAAAATATACCTTGGTAGCTCTCATCACTTAAGGAATTCCAGTGATATTAGGAAGCGAGTACCAAAAATGGGGGAATAAGACTAATAAGACCAAAATATATATATAGATCTATATATATATATTTTTTTTGTCATCTCTCTCACATATATGTATATCGTATGCGTGTACACATATATGATGAAAATGATTCATTGTGATTTTTGTTCCATGAAGGATGTCTTTTCTCAAAATATGATGTTACTAGGAAATAATCCTATACAATCACTCTTTTGCAACTCAAGTGATTGAAAAAGAAAATATCAAATAACTTCTTCTTTAGGCTATAACATTGAGTGAGAGAGATACTTAGGATAAAATATTTTCCTAAACATTTCATAGTGCTAATTAACTACAAGTTCCTGGCCCAAGGCTGTCCCAGTTTGTGATATATAAAACACGGTGGATGTGCTGAGGCCTCTGGTTGTGTGTGAGAGGAGTGAAAGCTGACATGGTTATATTAAGAATTATACACTCACATACCCATTCTCTACATAATTTTTAAAATTGCATATTCTTATACATAAATCTTACTTTATTATGACATTAAAATTTAGCTCATACATTTAAGCAGAATGGCATGCATTTGCCATCTCCAGAATATATTAATATAATCTTAAATTTGATATCTATGAAATTACCTCTTTAAATTTAAATATGTATAACTAGTTTTGTTTTTTGCTGAACAAGTTTTGAATGATATGTTCATGGAGGATTCCCACAGGAAATTTTTAAAAACTTAATCAATTCATTTGGTTTTTTATGGCAAAACTACTTTTATGATTTAGATGCACAGATATAACTGTAATATATTTGCCCTAAAGGTCAGTTATAAGACATCAACTTCTAGCAAAAATTTGAAGTCTTAAAACTTGTGTCTCTTAAATTCATCTCATTTTAGATTTAAATAAAAGCACTATTTTTCTAAAGTCAAAGTAGATGATTACTTTGAAATATAATTAAATTTTAATAAAGCATCCACCCTTCATAATATGTTATTTAGTTTTCTAAATATTTCAATTAGTCAGACAATACTTACGATGAATTAGAATTCACAAGGATTTAGTCACACTTTTGTTCATCTTTAAAGATGCCCCTAAATAACAACATTAACAGACTAATGTAAACTAATTATCTTATTAGCTTTAGAATGTTATGTTCTATACATAAAGTTAAGATGAACAGTGTATGTATGTTTGAATATATATATATATATACATACATTATTTTACATTATTCTGATACAATGTTCACCTTTGTGGAAAC
This sequence comes from Uropsilus gracilis, assembly GCA_004024945.1. Lineage (NCBI taxonomy): Eukaryota > Metazoa > Chordata > Mammalia > Eulipotyphla > Talpidae > Uropsilus > Uropsilus gracilis. The sequence continues at coordinate 2,642 of PVHY01006347.1, read as the reverse complement.
ATTAAAATTTGTAATAACTATTTCTCTAGCAAGAATAGTAATTATTCTCTAAACTAATTTTGTGTGGAGAATAAAACACCTGAAATGCTAGCTTAATTTCTACATATAACTCATTAAATTTATTGTTAAAAAGAGAAAAAAAAAACAAAATGGAGTCCCTATGCTAACTCTGTCCCCTCCCAAGACTTAATAGGAAACTAATAGCAAGTTGTTACATCTTTGAAAAATAAAATTGGAAATTTAAAGGCCTCAATCTGGAATTTCATGGTCAGCACTAGTGAGATGCATAAGATTCCATTTATTCACCTTTGGGAAGGTGGGTTCATATAAAATTGTCTTTTTTTCTTTTTCTTTTTTGCTAATAACATTGTACCACTCTCTTTCTGACAATAAAATCATTCCATTTTGTACATTATATTGCTGGGCCTTCTATTTGCTAAATAGGAAGCTCCTCATTCATGATTTGCTTAAGAAAGTCAATTAGGTTTTGGAAATTAACTGTTTAATATTTCAGTATATGACATTCTTAAATCCTAGTTACAGAGTTTTTCTAGGAAAATAAATGATGAATGAGGAAAGAGTCATATCGTCAAGAAATTTAAAGCAATTTTAGATAATAAAACAAGAAAAATTTAATATTGTGATAACAAACTTGTGATAAACACTACTATAACAATGTTATAATCATTCTCCAGAGTATATAGATACATGTTTTGTTTTGTTACATCCAATTTACTTTATAGTAACACTGTCCAACCTACTAAGCAGTATGGTATGACTGACTGTTGTCAGGTTCTTTCAGGCTCTTAAAATCTTTTATGTGTCATTATCTCCCTCTCTTCCTTTCTAGAGCCATGTATGCAGAAAGAGGGAGTTATTTGTGCTTTTGGTGTCACATTGAGAAAAGGAATTGTTCAGAGTACCTGATCCCCTATGTATTCTTACTGTTACAGTCAATATAGGTATTTTTCTTATATTTACACTGGTAAAGATAGGGATCATTAAGGATTTAGAAGCTACAGACTAGATATATCATTGGAATTTATGGTTGCAGTACTTTTGCTCAGATGCATAGTTTTATTTTTTTCTTCCAGTCAAATTTTGTTCTTGAACTGCTGTAACAGTTATCTAGGGCATACAAGAATTTCTGGAATTATTCCATATAAATTACCAGGTTATAGGGTCCAGGGACACATTCTTATATATTAAATGTCCCAAGACAGATGAATGGATGAAAAAGATGTGGTACATCTACACAATGGAATATTACTCATCAATTAAAACTGACAGATTTAAAGAATTTATGATAATATGAATATACCTAGAAGAAATATTAGCAGAAACAAGTCAGAAAGAAAAAGACAGAAACCAAATGGTTTCACTAATATATGGGTATAGGGAAAACAAGCAAAAGGCCAGGAAGATAAGTTCAAACAAGGTAACAACCAAACAAAAGTACACATCTGGGGGGGGGAGGGTATAGATGGGAGGGAGAGGACAGGGAGTGGACAGGGAGGAAGTTGTATATAAACTACTAAAAAATAAAATAAAATATTATTTTATATTGTAGTGTTCCTCTCCCTTCAAATTGAAATTTAGCAGAAGGGCAAAAGCATTCTCAGATCCCAGAGCATATACACACAAATGTACCCAAACTTTTCTTTGAGGCTTGCTTTCACAAACAGCAGAAACTGAAAGCTTATAAGCAAATGACCTATCCTGAGTATGTATAGACGTGACTAAGGAGCTGGGGCGCTGAACACATAGGATGTGGGGTCGCCCATAGACCAGGGTCCCAAGATTGAAGTTCAGAATGCCTGTCATCTGAAGAATATATCTTCATACATCTCTGTGTGTGATGCCCTATAACTAGCCAATGAACTTTATCCAATTAAACAATTGTTTCCCTTGATTCATATAACTAAATTAAAATTAAATAAAATAAATAAAATTTAACTTCGTTGTTCTCAAACCCACTTTCTGAACTTAATGTAAACTTTTTATAACACCTAGATGGGAAGGCAAATACTAGTTTTTCTCTTGCCTCCTTTTACTCACTGACCTGCAGTAAACTTTCTTCTCTTAAAACTGATGTCGAAGCCTCCACTTCAGGGCCCAGCTTACGTTGGCTGAGGCACACGGCAGCTGAGTTTCACCGGCGACAGGGAAACATAAGTCCCTCGCATCGCACCTCACCAGAAGCTGAGCGAGAGCTCCGCGGAAGTCAGGTGAGATCACCTCCCTGACCATCCCCTCAGGCAGCTGTGGGTCACTAAGGCAACGGGGCCTGGGACAAAAGGCACAGTTCTGCATTTTGCAACTGAAAGAAGCCTTCCCAGCCAGCCAGGTCGTGGCCAAACTGAGTGCGTTTGAACTGGGGGTGCCTGGCCAGCTGTCTTAACTGCCAGCAGCTTCCACCCCAAACCCAAAAGCGCCGGCGCCACTACGCGGCACCGGCGCAAACTCAGAAATCAAGGATACTCACTACCAGAAGCACATAGGCAAAGTTATCCACAACTATATAGATTTCAACATGCCTAATACTAGAGCAGTAGTCACCCAATATGTAGAGCAGATACGAAAGGAAAACACAGGAAGGAGGAAGACCATAAATACTCAAGCAAGCCCTAAGAAAAATAACT